>WBMZ01012320.1:168152-200652 GCA_013400975.1 Atrichornis clamosus
GGCTGCGAGAGGAGGGGCAGTCAGCGAGCCTGGGTAGTTCCTGGCCTCTGGCCAGGCTCAAACCAAAACACTTGGCTCTATCACACGGATGCCCTGTGTTATATTAGACAGTAGACACACATGTGCACACAAAGAATCACAGAATCACAGGCCAGGTGAGATTGGAAGGGACCACAGTGAGTAATCTGGTGCAGCCTCCATGCTCAAGCAGTGTCATCCTAGAGCACGTGGCACAGGATAGCGTCCAGACAGGTCTGGAATATCTCCAGTGAGGGAGACTCCACAACCTGTCTGGGCAACCTGTTCCAGTGCCCAGTCACCTGCACGGGAAAGAAGTTCTTCCTCATATTTAGGTGGAACTTTGTGCATCAGGTTTTGCCCGTTGTGGAATCTCCTGTGCTGGTTCAGTGTATTTTTGAATGCTGTCCAAAGGTGGTATTTTGAAAATGTCAAAGTGCAATGGCATGGTAAACCTAAAAGAGACCTACAGAAAAGCATCAATGGAACTGGTTGAAAATGACACGTAGCTTAGTATTCCAGCACTAATGGGTGGGTGCTTGTCTTGTTTTTCTGCGTCATCATTGAAAGGGCAGACTGACTCCCTATGGACTTTGCTTGGCACAGGAGCAATACACACAGTCCAGCTCCTGCTGTTGGAGCATCGGGGCAAACAGAGGCAGCAGCCATAGGAAACTGATGTCCACATCATTAGAAATTCCACAGAGCAATCAAAACATAGCACAGCTCACATCAGGGCAGTCACCCTCTGCGCTCAAGGGTCTTGCCAGAGAAAGCCAGAAATTAGGGATGCACAAGCATGGCATTTAATTATCGTTCACCCTTTATACTGTGTCCTTTATACTGACTATATCCGATGTCTCGCTTCAGGTGTTTGTATGGGAAAAACCCCTACCAAAATCTTCTGTGTTACTTTTAATAGTGTTTTGAGGTCTAAGAAGCCTAGCAATCAGATTCTGCTCCTCTGCGAGTGCCTTCTACTACGTACCCGGGCAAGTGACTTCATCTCATCTGTGTAAAACACTTGCCCCCCGCCTTCTAACTGGATTGCCGGGAAGTGCGCGGACCTCCGTGGAGCGGCCGCGGAGAACATGGCGGGCGGGGCGGGGGCGCGGCGGGCTGAGGCGGCGGGGCGGGACGGCGGGAGGGGCAGGGACGGGGCCGCGGCCATGGCGGGGGAGGTTCGGGCCGCGGTGGCTGTGGGGGGTCCCGGGCGCCCTAAGCAGGAAGGTCCCGCTCCGGCGGCGGCGGGCGGTGAGTGCGGAGCCCGGGCAGGGGCAGAGGCGGCGGGACCCTCTCACCGCTGGCGGGTGGCGGGGAGGTGATGGATACCCGGGCGGAGGACCCTGTTCCAGCCCTTTGTTCGCTGCCGGAGGGAGCGCGGGGGCAAAATGGCGAAACCCCCCTACCCCATCGTATTTCCAACTCGATCCCATCCGCTTTGTGTGTGTCGGCACGCTTGGCCGCGCTGCCCGGGATGGGATGGGATGGGATGGGATGGGATGGGATGGGATGCGATGGGATGCGATGGGATGCGATGGGATGCGATGGGTGCTGTCCCTGCCCCGGCTTGCCCTGCCCCGCGCGGGCCAGCTCTGCCGGAGGCCGCTTTCCACCCCGGGGTGCAGCAGGGCCGTGAGGGGACGGGGAGCACCAGGTGCCCCGGGCGTCGCTTCTGCAAGGAGCGGCCGCGGGGAAAGCCGCCTTTCCAAAACCCGCACCGGCCAAAAAAGTGATGGAAAGGCACACAGAGGCGGTGGAGGCATGCAGAGAGAGAGTGAAACTCGAGGGGAGGTGTTTTTGCAAACATCCTCAGTCAAAGGCTAGAGAAGAGCTACGTTATGTTTTTACAAGCATGCCCTAGTAATGTCTTTAATTATGCTCTTAGGAAAGTACAGATAAAAATGGAAAAAAGGCGTCTTTCCAGACTGACACTGCTGCCTAATGCCACCGCAGCCGTGCAGATGGAAGCGTTTCTGTGAGTACTTCTGGCTGTCTGGGATCCATGTCTGGCAGAGCCACAGAATTAGCTAACTTTCCCTGACTCGCTTACGTCCAAGAAATGCTAAAATTAACTTTATATTAATTGGTGGACTCTTCTACTTTTTTGGTCTGCATATTTGCGTTTTTGGGGTTTTGTTTTGTTTAGTTCAGTGTCCTGTCCTGCAGGTGGGTGAAGAATTGAATGAAGGAGATAGTTAATGCCAGTTGGAGGGAGCGGGGTAAAGAGGAATTGCTAAGGAATTGGGAGAAATAACAAGGCTTCACAAAATGAGATTGTGAGTCAATGGGATGGATGCACTGGGAAGTCAAGGATTAAAGGTTCTCAAGCATTTCTGTAGTGTGGACCTTGGCTTAATGCAAGGAAGTGTCTTTCAAACCTCATGTAGAGTAAACCAGTTCCCCACGTCCTTTGGTACTGGCAGTAAAATACAATCACCACTGTAGCTAAGGTTGTTATGAACATGGAGAAGCAATGTTAGGAGAGTACATGCAATGGTCCCTGAGTTTTTGAATGTTACGTAGCAACTGTTAAGGAAGAGGTAGCAGGGTGTGTCTAGCCAGACATCCAAAGACCACCAGCAAATGCTGCATAGGCAGAATAGAAGGTAACAATCGGGAGAAGTAGGCAGAATTTTTTTTAAAAGTGACTTTCTTTAAGAGAAACAAAGACTGATAGTGACATTCTTGTTTCTTCAAATCCTAGATGAAGGGACTGAATGAGATGCACAGTAAGTAGGACTTAGAAACAAGTAAGACCCTTAGAAAATTTTAAAGCAAAATGTGTTAATTTTCTTTATTTCTCCCCTTCACCTCTTCTTGTCTTCCCTATTCTAGGCTTGGTGCTGTTGTCTTTGATGTGCCCGTAGCCAATTTACTGCCCCTTCACTTGCCCATCTAAAACGGTTTCCTGCACGTTACAGGTAAATTTTAACACAGGCAAAAGGGCCTCATTGGAAAGACTTTGAAGAAGTACTTCCTGAATGTTTCTGAGCATTGTTCTGCCTCTAGCTGCTCAGCATGTCTTGGCTGTGCCAGCTCTGCATGCTCTGACCATGAGCAGCAATTCCTCCCTCAGCAACGTGAAGGGCCTGAGGAACCTCACCACGGAGGAGGATGGGGCAGTCAGAGTCACCGAGTCCATTGCTATAATCGTCATTGCTATCTTCATCTGTTTGGGCAACCTGGTGATTGTCGTCACCCTGTATCGAAAGTCTTACCTTCTCACCTTGAGCAACAAGTTTGTGTTCAGCCTGACCCTCTCCAACTTTCTGCTCTCTGTGCTGGTGCTGCCTTTTGTTGTCACCAGCTCCATCAGGCGAGAATGGATCTTTGGAGTTGTTTGGTGCAATTTCTCAGCCCTGCTCTACATGCTGATCAGCTCAGCCAGCATGCTCACTCTCGGACTCATAGCTATAGACCGGTAAGCTGCTCTTTTTTAATGACTTGTGACAATTATCTACTCATCTCATAGAGTGACTCACTGGCTGTTCATACAGTTGAGAAGCACTGCAGAGGGTAACATGATTTACTTATTTTTCCTTCAGCCCCTTGTGAAATTTTGATACAGAACAAGAGAAGGTGATGTCATCAATAATGCAAAATGCAGACATGCATCTAGAGTTTTTTTAAGCTCTTGACGATACAATAACATACTGTTTGAGAAACATGAAATAATGACTTAAAATTCAAGATTTTAGCCTAAGAATACACTCACACATAGGAATAGATTTAATAGTTGCATGTGTGCCTTCAGCCAAGTTTGACAGTCTTGACTGCAGTGATACCTACTTTTGCATGTAATTGTTTTTAGAAGAAGAGTCCCTGAGCCTGCTTCAATGTTTGAAGAAAAAAGAACTAGACATCATATCATTGCAACATGTTATTTTATTTATTGTATGTTTTTTGTGCTCCTGTGGACTACTTCTTTTCTTGTCCACCAGGTACTATGCTGTGCTGTACCCGATGGTTTATCCGATGAAGATAACAGGCAACAGAGCAGTGGTAGCTCTTGTGTACGTGTGGCTGCATTCCCTTATTGGCTGCCTCCCTCCCCTTTTCGGCTGGTCATCTTTGGAGTTTGACCAATTCAAGTGGATGTGTGTGGCAGCCTGGCATAAGGAGGCTGCCTACACTGCCTTTTGGCAGATCTGGTGCGCGCTGCTGCCTTTCGTGGTCATGACGATCTGCTATGGATTCATATTCCGTGTGGCAAGGATTAAGGCCCGCAAAATCCACTGTGGCAGTGTTGTCATTGTGGAGGAGGACTCTCAGAGGAATGGGAGGAAGAACTCCAGCACCTCCACATCCTCCTCTGGCAGCCGAAGGAACGCTTTCCAAGGGGTTGTGTACTCAGCCAACCAGTGCAAAGCTTTCATAACCATCTTGGTTGTCATCGGGGCTTTCGTGATTACATGGGGGCCTTACATGGTAGTAATTACGTCAGAGGCACTTTGGGGAAAAAATAGTATTTCCCCTGCTTTGGAGACATTAGCTACCTGGTTGTCCTTTTCCAGTGCCATTTGCCATCCACTAATTTATGGACTGTGGAACAAGACAGTGCGTAAGGAACTACTAGGAATGTGCTTTGGGGATCGGTATTACCGCGAGTCCTTTGTCCAGCGGCACAGGACGTCAAGGCTGTTCAGCATTTCCAATAGGATCACAGGTAAGATGTGGCTGCAAAAGACACTTCCTTAATACCACAAAGAGCAAGGCTTCCTGTGTTCAGCATGTTTCAGGGGTCTGTAAAGAAAGTGTGATGTTTCTGCAGTTTTCAGCAGTCTTTTGTTCAGGTTATCGTAGACACTTGAAAGAATTGTTCTCTTTTTTTAGAGTTAACATCTTTCTCCTACTATAGTAAAACTTTCTCAGGCAGAGAAGACATAGTGATGAAGTTAATTTATTTTCTTTTTTTTCCAGCATTTCTTGTTGTGCGCCTTTCATTTTGTGTTGCCCAGATTTGAGCTCTACCAATAGTAGTTTTTGCAGCACTTTTTCTTTGGTTTATAGCCTTATGTTACAACTCTCTGAAATCCACCAACATTAACTGGTGTAACTGTTTCTGCAAACTCAGTTTTTAGGCTTACTGGTTGTGAAGAAAAGATCATAAACAAAGTAAAACTATGTAAAATAGTAGAACTATTTGGTGTCTCCCCAAGTTACAGACTGAGAGTTCCACTTGCTCAGTTTGGTGGTTTGTTTTTTTTTAAAGTAGCAATGCAGTGACATTCTGATTTTTGATGATTTCCCTAGTCCTGTTCAGAAGCTTCCAAAAATAGAAATCTTCAAGGGATATTTCATGCAGAGGCGGGAACTGAAATTATTTAATTGGGAAGGATGATCTAAAATGCAGAAGGCAGGTGAGAGCAGCAAGGCATCCGTTATCTTTTCTGCAGCTTGGGAACACTGCGAGAGACTGTCATCTAAATGAAAGAGTTACGGAGCTGCAGCCACATCACAAGCTGCAGGAGCTTTGGCAGATCTGTGTCTAGGAGATACTATGGATGACTACATTGGGAACTGAGGTGGGAGGGCAAAGACAGGAAATTTCTTTCTCTTTCCAAGCAATAAACTTGAAGCTGTCAGCTTCTTATCAAATGTTTTAGCTAGAGGCTGCTGGTGAGGGGAAAAAGACCCCCACCAAACCCACCACAAAATCTAGAAGTGGGATCCAAAGACACCCTTTGTAAAAATACCAGGATCTCCTCCCTTCTTGTTTTGGAGATTTGAAAGAAGTTGGGCATCTCTGTGCCCCAGCCTTGCTCATAAGCTTCTTCCCACAGTAATGGCCTGTCACAGCTGCTGATGGCTACCAGGTTGTTCTCTCCTCTAGAAGATGCCTGGCAAACATCCCCATCCATGTCAGAGCATATGCTTGCTGCTCAGCCTGGCTGGTTGATAAAACACATGCAGTTGCAACAAGAGTGGGAGAGAGATGGTGCAGGTAGAAAGGAGAGTTGCCATTCTCAAAGTCTCCAAGGATATATGAGAGCTGCTGACTGGATTTCTAAGATGGGAGTCCAGAAACTGTGTATTCTGGATCAGCAAGATAAGTTTTATATGCAGAATAATAAATAAGGCAGTAGAGTGGGTATTACTGGAAGAGGTTTTTACTATTGCAAACTCCTTAAATATTCACTGTGTAACAAGAACAAAACTTTCTTGCAGATTTGGGACTATCTCCTCACCTTACTGCCCTCATGGCAGGTGGGAGGCCACTAGGAAACAGCAGCAGCACAGGAGACACAGGTTTCAGCTGCTCACAGGATTCAGGTAACTACAAATCTCTTGCTCCCTGCTTGGGCAGATGTTTGCTCTTGGCAGAACTCTCAGGGATGGTATTTACACAGACAGATGTCTCTTGGCGGACGAATGACACGAAGCGTCAGTTCCAATGCTACAGTGCTACTACAATGAAAGGGCTGCAGTTGTTTCTTTCCTTGCTTCCAATATAATTACTTGCAAAATGAAGTTTACAGAACACTTGGTAATGTGTCATGGGAACAAGACTCACTGCTTTTGTGCCCTTTTCCTTTAGTTTCTGTTGTTCTTTGGAGACTTTCCCTGTACCCACAAGGAACAGAGCCACGAAGTATTGTGTAGAATGTGCTTCTCTGTTTCCTATTTTGTAGAGACACTGTCTTGTTCATCCTGCAGTGTAAACATAAAACACTTGGGATGGTTTCAGCTTATTTCATTGCTACTTAAGTTCTCTCAATTGAAGATGGTTTGGAAAAGGTAAAAAGAGTCCTGATGGTAATTTTCTATCCAGAACTGTTGCTAGATTTTTCTGGCAGTTAATTCAGCTACCATTCCTTAACTGCAATAGCTATTTTAAAGAGTATTTCTGCTCTAGAGACACCAGAGGGTGATCTTTTAGCACTTGCTTGGTGTCAGGGATTTGTTTGCTACTTTTGTAAAGGAAGTCTGTGGAGCTGAGATTTATTTTTGGTAGTTTTATGCTGGTAGTTTTATGCCTGTTAGGGATATTCTGCAGCTGTATGTGATAAAGGAGAACAGCCTCCTGGTAAACCTGCCTCAGTTAAGAGGAAGTGGTGTTACCATCTTTTGAGGAATGGTACTAAGCAGTTTAAACAAATGAACAAAACTGAAGAGATATGGAGTGCCAGTACTGGTTAAGGAGGGAGTACAGTCCATAGCCCAGGAATGGATATACGGTGATCCACTGTGAAGTGCTGTTCCACTTGGATGCTTTTACTGAGGAACTTAAGAGCAGAAGGAAGTCTTAGTCCCTCTTCAGTGTTGCCTGCTGCATGCAGTACATGATCCTGGGGCCTGCAATGCAGTTGTGTCTTTATCTGCCCTGGTAAACAGAAACTGGGCTTTTCAAGTTGTGAAAAACAGATTAAGTAGTAGAGGAGGAAAAAATTCCAAGTGGTGCCAGTTGTACACAAAATATGAAGTGGGACCTGAGTCTCAATTGCTAGAAATGTTGCCTTAAGATCAATTATTCCAAGGACAAAGATCCATCCTGTAAGAACAAGAGGCTAGTCTCTTCACTAGCCTCAATTAAAAAAAAAAAAAAGAAAAATATACTGAAGTAGTGTATTTGAAAAAATGCACTAAAAATCTATTCCATGGAAGAAAATACCTCTGTCTTCCTAGTGCCACTCTTCCATTGCATACGACATTTCTGAGGAGGATTTGGTACCTTGGAGAACAGTAAGAGCCTGCTGTTTACTGTAGGCAGCCTCCAACAGAGCTGATTCCCAAAACAGCACCGAATGTTCGTAGGCTTATTCGGGGGGACAGCACTCATCTTTTCTTGTGTGATGGAGGGAGACGTGTGATACAACACCCGGGTTTTGCCTTAAAAGGTTTGTGACTTTGTGTCACCACAGTGGATTGGCCTATGGAAGAGTATGAACAGTATGTCATCTAGAGATACAGCCCGGTGATGTCTTTCACCTTCTGTAAAGTGGGTGCTAGAACACCTTCTTACTGCAAAAAGATTAAATTTGGGGATCAAAAGCAGCCCAGTGGGTGAAGAGGGATGTGAAGCCACTGCCTGGAGGAGTTACAAAACCTGGAAGGCACTTTGTCCTAAGCCAGTTGTCACATCACAGAGTAAATGGACTGATAGTAGAGCGTCACACATTGAATGTGTGCAAGCTGTGTCTTCCAACAACAGCTTCCCTGAGGACTGCTTGCTCAGCAGTTTCCTAGTGTGTGTCCACGAAATACTTGCTCTGCTTCTCCCTTGTGCAGCAGAGTGAGCAGCATTGCAAGGGAGGTCTAGGCTGCAGTCTTGCTCTATGTGTGAAAGCATTGCAGAGATGCCAAGATGAATTTCCTTGGGCTTTTTGAACATTATTTTTTATTGGAAAAATGCAAAAAAGATTCAGTGAGGTGAAATTAAAAAAAAACAACAAACCAAACAAAACTCCTGAACTAAAGACTCAGCAGATGAAAATCATTCCCAACCAGCAAGGGATTTTTCCCCATTAAAATACACTTCAAGAAAACACACTTCAAAGTAGGTTATTAGAGATAAACTAAATTGAACAGAAGAATTCTCCAGTTCAGATTCTACCCAGGTTTGGGTACAAGCATGAGATTTGGCAGCTATGGTTGATTGCCTCTCAGTAGCTTGTGTTAGCCTCTTGTCTTCATCAGGAAATGGGGGAATTGCCCTCAACTTTACCCTTTATTTACTGAAGGGAAGGTTTCACCTTTGTCTTCTGTCCTATTGACATTATTAGCTCTGCAGCTGAGAATTTTGGAGCTGCTTGAGATTTCAGATGGCTAACGAGAAAAGAATTCCCAATCCTTTAAATGAAAAGTCTGACCTTATTCTTTTCCCGTGCAGTGTTTAATTTGAGCTGAAATTTACTCACAAAACCTGAGTTTAGATACCTTTTGAAGGAACTGCTGAAAATAGACTGACATTTTTTTGCCACCATATCCTATCCCAGTGTTACTATTTCACTTGAGAACTCTCGCTTTTTTCAGGAACAGATACAATGCTTCTTGAAGATTACAGCTCAGATGGCCCTCATGCCCCACACTGCATCTGTCCTCCTCGAAGGAGGAGTTCAGTGACATTTGAAGATGAAGTAGAGCAAATTAAAGGTGAGTGTAGGGGTAAACATGAAAATGCTCAGTGTCAACTATAGTGAATGCTCAGAAAGCCTCCCAGGACCTTCAGAATTGTCTTGAAAAGTATTTGACCACTCTTTACCTTGACAGACCTGATCATTCATGCAGGTACAACAGAAAGCAAGATCAGGTCTTTCTTCCAGTTCTCAAGTAGCAACAGGCAAGGACAAAAGTCAGAAGCTGGGATTCTCTGCATACGTGTAATTTATATTGCACAGCAGTATCCCCTCTGCAACTCCACTCATCTTGGCAGCTGTTGCAGTCTGTTTTGTGTTTCTCAGGAAATACATTTCCATTTACAGACCTTAATGATCTGATTATAATTTTATTCTGTTTCATTTACTTTTTTTAACTTAAATTCCACTTCTTCACTTTACTGAGTGGGTTCCTTAGCAGGTATGGGTGAAAATAGATGAACCACATGCACTTTATTCAGTCAACTCACTTGTTGATTCTGGGCTAGCAAAGCATTGCTGTGATCATCTGTAAAATGTTAGAAAGTTTATTTGGGCCGATAGTTACAATAATTTCTATAGAAGACTTGCTAATAGTAACTGAATTTTCTAAACAATACATGATTGTGGACAGTATGAAAGTGAGCAGAATGCCTTAGAATCAAGTCATAATAAAACCTGAAATAATGAGAAAACTCTTTCTATGGAATTTTTAAACATTTTGGCAAAATTCCCTTTTGTCCTCTTCCCAGCATGAGATGAATATTTCTTTGTACAAATACATCAGCGTACATTTCCCATTATCTTTGAGTGATAACACAGGAGCAGACATTTAATTTTTTTGTCTGAGGGAAAGAGGTAAGTCTTAGTGCACAAGTTCCCCACGGGTTTAGCAATTCTCCCTGGTGAATCTCAGGGTTTTCAGGATCCCTGAGACTAAATTATTTCAGCAGCTGAAAGAGTTACATTTACTCACTGAAGAGTTACATTTAGGACAAACACTAGTGTTGCTCAACATGTTGGTGGGTAGAGAGGTATATAGATGCTACAAACACAACTGCACCAACACAGATGTATCCCAGCTCACTCTGAAGCTTTGTGTTCACAGAATGGTGTAGGAAGCCTGAGTATTGTTGGTAAATGTGCTCTGTAGGGCAGTTATTTTGAAGAGGGCATGATCATACCTTTACAAAGGGATCTATATTAGTTTTCAAGTATTTGCACAGTCATGCTGATCAACTGTTACCTTGCTTCTTTTTTTTCAGAAGCTGCAAAGAATTCTGTTCTTCATGTAAAAGCTGAAGTCCATAAATCTCTGGACAGTTATGCAGCCAGTCTAGCCAGAGCTATTGAAGCTGATGTGAAAATCAGCTTGTTTGGGGAAGATGCTTTACCAGGAGCCCTGTTCCCCATGCGGACTCTGCCAGGAAGCAGTGTGAACACGCGGCGTGGTGTCAGGCCCCATCCTAGCCAAAGACTTAAATTGCAGAGCATCGATGAGGGGAATATTTGACACGAGCACAGGAGTAAGGAAACAGAATGAAACCACTAAGTGGGACCTACTACAGCTGTTAGTGTTCCCACAGAACCAGGATACCTTGTCTGGATGTTTTCAGTGTTTTTTCAACACTTGAAGACAGCTGAATTCTGGTACTTGCATCAGCATTTTACAGCAGTGTTTGTTTACTGTTTAGGGTGCTATTGACTCTTCTGTGCCACGTCTTTATCACACAGTGCACAGGAATGGAGGGTTTCGTTTCACTGACCAGATCATTAGTCAGTTGAATCTTGGGTCTATTATTAGCCAAAACTGATACAGGAACAAAACAGGAAAAGTATGTGCAGTGTTTCGTTCAATGTTATATCTGTCCTCTTCTGACCACCAGGATAATCAGTTGATACTTGGATAGCTGGAGTGCTCTGATAGGAGCTTGTGCATTGGATACTACATACAGCCTTACTGTCACAGACTCCCAGATGAGGAGCATGGACTTCACCAAGGGCAGAGCCTGAACTTTTCAGAGAGCTTATGCAGGTTATGGTTCTAGCTACCTTCGCTGGGGACTCCTTCTGTCTGTTCAGCCATCAGAATGCCAGATCTGACACTGGACTGGGCATTGCTTCAGCAGCACGGGACACCAGCTTCTCTGGATGTAATGGGTGGGAGCAGACCTGTGCTGGAAACAGCATACGGGTGGTATTTGAGGAAATAATTTGTGTAGAATTCTTAGTTTCTCTGACAACTTTAGCTCATGTCCCCCGTTTTACTGTGTCATTACTGAAAGGGCACTCTGTGACTGTGCTATGCTTGACAGACTATAAATAAGATATTACCACTTCATATTCAGGATTCATCTTTTCTATAGAGAAAAGAGTTGGGGTTTTTTTAATCATGAGGGAATGTAGTATTTAAGATATGGTTACCTCCATGCTTCTATTTCTTAGAGTATTAATTCATTAATCTCAAAAATAAGAACATTTGGCACTTAAATTGCACTTTGCATGTTCTTAAGCACTGTACAGACATTACCTTGTTAGGCCTTTGTAAGAGGGTTGATCAGCCTTGCTTGCCAAAGAAGGGGAACTTGACACAGACAAGCTGTTGGCACTGACACAAGCTGCAAAGGTGGAAAGGTTTGTTACGAAAAGAGGGATGAGCTGGATCATACGAGTATATCCAGCTTGAGGAACATTTCTGTGCCTTCCTGGGCTACCCCCTTCCTTACTTTGGCAGGGATTACAGCCATGCCTTATTATTTCAAAGAGACATAAGTGAGCAGGATAATTCCTTGGAGGTGGGTGTCAGTAGCAAATGGATTTAAGGACCAAGGATTAGCATTTGTTTACTCTGTGTCTGCTCCCCTGTGCCTTACCTTTCTCCAGAAGTGGCTTGTATGAGGTTTTGCTGCAGATTGTTTGGAAATCAGGAGCAAGATGTTTCCATCTGGGCAAAAACTGGGTGTACACTTGTTAAGTTTTGTCTTTGTGTGACTTCTTCAGAGGCACAGAAGCAAAGTGTTGTGAGGCAGAGCCTCGGGTCCAGTACTGTATTTAGACATCCTATTTGTCTGAGTTCCTGACTCAGAAATGTATTTCAGCACAAGCTTATGTCCATCTCTGGACAAAGCAACTTGACTTTCTGAACTAGCCTGAATCCCATTACGTTCCCATGTAAAATATAACTGCATGCTTAAAATTCAGTACATGGTTTGCTGATTTAAGAACAGGCTGTAAGAGCAAGAACACTTAAGCTCCAGTAGGATGGCTCTTTGCATAATGCAGGAATAAACCAATTAATAACAGTGATGTTCTCACTCCTGCATTTTTTTACTTCCAGTGTCTTAGAGAATTTGCACCTGTGGGCACTCATTAGAAAAAAAAAATTCAGGTATTTGCCGGGAAATCCCTGCAGTGAGGTCATTATTGCTATTGTTAACATTACAATCACAGTCGCTTGTAGTACTCAACACTCCTTAAGCTATACACTTGCCTTGAAGCATTTTGTCTGCATCCCTTTTATTCCATATTCCTGCTCCGAAACAATTTGAGCAAAGTCGTTGCTGAATGTCAAAAGGGCACACACAAGTACGGATGCATTGTGGCGGAATCGGTGCTAGCCCCAAACCGTCTGTGTGTAGGAGTAAAAATACCAAGGCACGTGTGAAAGCACGGAATCGTTAGTATTGTGTAAAAAGCACGTTTTTCTCACAGGTACTCAGAAAAATACAGCCTTCAGGCAGGTCAGGGGGGTTGCATCAGTTTACACTGTGGCTGAATTTGACTGCCAGTGTTAATTTCACTAATCCGTTATTTAGTGTAAATGTTGTTAATATTTTTGTACACACGTTATAATCCTTCCATAACTCTGTTATTACCGAAGTCATTCTCTCACTTGAGTTGTCATTAACAAAAGCAGTAATTGAGAAATGCACACGTTTTGTAAAACTGTATTCCCCACCTTAAATACAAAAGAGAGAAACCCCTTTATTTCCATCTCTTGTGGCGTTTGTTTATACTACTGTTATTTCAACTTAAATTCATCTTTGAATATTTTACTTTCAAAAGTATGTCCAACTCGCAGGATGAGCCTGGCGGCAGCTGGAGCCATTCCTGGAGCACAGGAAGGTATCCTAGGTGGAACACGGCTCCCCCCGCACCGGCCAGGTTTTGGGAGCGCGGCCGTGCCGGAGGCGATCGCGGGCGGTGCCCGGACCGCGCCCTCGCTCCATGGACGCGCCCCCGGGCTCTCCCTCACCCGCCTCTTCCCGCCCCTGGGGGTGGGCGGGGATCGGGGCCCGCACAGCTTAGCGGTGATTGGCTGCCCCGTCCCCCTGCCCCGCCCTGATTGGTGGGTGGGCGGGGATCGGGGCCCGCACAGCTTAGCGGTGATTGGCTGCCCCGTCCCCCTGCCCCGCCCTGATTGGTGGGTGGGCGGGGATCGGGGCCCGCACAGCTTAGCGGTGATTGGCTGCCCCGTCCCCCTGCCCCGCCCTGATTGGTGGGTGGGCGGGGATCGGGGCCCGCACAGCTTAGCGGTGATTGGCTGCCCCGTCCCCCTGCCCCGCCCTGATTGGTGGGTGGGCCGGCGCCGGGCGGGATTGGCTGGTTCGAAGGGCGGGCGCGGCGGTGCCGCCCGGACATGGAGGCCCTGCCGTGCACGGAGCACGGTGAGGGACAGCCCGGAGCTGGGGGTCCCTGGGGGTGTGCGGGGGTCCCGGTCTGACCAGTTCCGCTCTTCTCCGCTCCGCAGGGTCCCTCTGCTTCCTGAAAACGGGCGTCCGCGATGGCCCCAACAAGGGGAAGAGCTTCTACGTGTGCGGGGCTCAGAGCACCGCGGCCTGCGGCTTCGTCCTCCCGGCGCCGTAGGTGCAGGGCGGGGGGCGGGAGGAGGGGGACGATGGGACGGGACACACGCGTCTGGCCTGAGGGAAGTTCACTGCTGTGTCAGCAGTCGCAAACTTATTTCCTTACGTTGTCTTTATTTTGTCCCAAGTGATTGTTTTGCCGTGGTTGTTCCTTGGGCAGCTCATCTTGTCTGTATTCTTCAGCTTCTCCTTTCTTCCTTTCAGTATTCCTGCGTCTCACTGCTTGATTCATGAGGGATGTGTGGTGGAGCTGCAAGTCCTGGTTCAGCAGCAGGACAGAGATGAGTATCAGTAAGTTCCTCAGATTTTTTAAAAACTGTATGTCTGCCTTAAAACAGGTAAAACCTATGTTCCTTCTTCCTTCTTTATTCTATCCTTAGTGCTTAAAATAATCTTCTCAAACTGCTTCTGACTAATGGTCCTTTAGTTTTTGCGGCTAGAGGTAAGAAAACTTGAATCCTGTGATTTACTAGTTTTTCTGTAATAAGGATTTAACATCCACCTAAGCTGTACCTGTGTCAGGGGAAAGGAGGGCTGTTACTAGAGTATCTCATTATTATGGCATATTTGAAGATTTAGTTTGTAGGATGCTACCTTTTAAAATTAAAGATCTGTTTTCTTAGGACCAGGAGCACGTTAACTCTCCATTTTTTATGAACAAGTGCGAGACTTGAACTGCCAGTCTTTCAAAGTGGAAATAAGGGTTTGTTGTACAGGTTAAAACATTTGAAACTGTTTAATGGCAGCCGATTTGTAGTTTCCTTCTAAAATTAAAAAGGCCTTGAGGCTTTCATTTACCGTGTTTCCAAATGTTTGCCACTTTTATTAACAGTTATATCCAGTGGTATAAACCTGAGTCATCAGATAATGTCTGTTTATAACAGAATAGGACGTGGCTCTGTGGTTGGGTTCATCCAAACTCATGTTGTTTGCAGCAATTTCACCAATATTAATTCTGATAAAGTTCCTGCAGCAGTCCTGGTCGGCTGCTAGTTTAAAAAAGAAATCACATCCAAAGTATTTATTTCTGCTCCTGAATTGCTATAAAGATGAGATGGCTTGTGCATTGTAACTAAAAGAAGACCTGTTTCCTTCCACCTTGAAATCATAAAATGCTTCTAAGGCTCTAAACACAGACAGTATTTTTGCCTGAGCAGTTACTGTTTTATTATTAAAATTTTAAAAACCCCACAAAACACCAACTAAACCCAAATCGTAGCAATCTTTATCCAGAGAACACTACACTTGTAAAAATCTCTGTTGCCAGTGTTCATGGCCTTTTAATGCAAAAGTCTGAATGTAAAGTACAGATTAAGAAAACTAGTCCATGATAACTTTTGGTGCAAAGTACTTTTTAAAGAATGCTTAGAGCTTCTTTAGTGTCTTCTGATGTTGAAATCTTGTTTAATTTTCGGTAGGTTGTTTTACCGGTGCCTTAAAAGTAAGTTGAATGGGAAGAAATGGTGTGGAAGCATCCCATGGCAGGTATGAATGTTTTATTTGTATTATAGCACCACCTTATTCCAGCATGACTTTTCATTCCATATACAGTAATTGCCTCAGAAACTATTAGTTGGACATTTTATATTTTCCAGTGGAAAAGTGTATCAACCTGCTGTCCTCTAGATGAGACTTCTTTCTCCTAACTTGTGTGAAGTACTCACTGTTCTCTAGTCTTAGAAGAAACTTGGATTTGATTTGTGACTGTCTTCTAGAAATTGTGCTGTTGGGACTTGATATCAAAAAAACATGGGAATGGCAAAGAAAGAAGAAAACGAGCAGTTTTGTTTTGGATTTCTTATAAAATGTATATCCTGATTATGTTAAAATGACAGGAAAGATGATCTTGGTAGAGAATGAAGAAGTCTTGCTTGAGGTGATCAGGTTGTGTGCATAGTTAACAGGCTTTAGTAATTTGTATGTTAGCATTTACTCACCTGTTTTGCAGGATCCACGAGCTACCAAAGTGTCAAAAGCATTAGAATCCCAGCCCAACACAGCACCTCTCTTCAATCCCAGTGGCCAAAGAAATCCCTTCAAAGTCTTAGACAAGAATTGTGCACCATCATCCTGGAAACAAATGACACAAGGAAACAGAGAGGAAAGTAAAGCAAAAGGAGTTAAAGCAGAGAAGGAGAGTGTGCTGGTGTCACATAAAGAAAAGAAATTAACCTCTGATTCTTCTACAGAGATAGAACCTCTAGAAGGGCTCAAAACTAAAAAGAAACCATCCACAGGAAGTAAAAGTGATCCAGAACTTCAGGGGACTAAAGTGTCTGAATCTAAACTTGGCCTTTCTGAGACCAGGAAAGGGAAAAATACGCTTTCAGAGGAAGAGAAGTATGATGGCAGTGGCATTCAGAAGAAGCCTTCTGAATGTGTGGACAAAGAGCCAGGGGCAAGATCAAAACTCTTTCCCCTAAGTCTTGGAAAGCAAAGTACAAGTACCAAGCCTCCAGAGGAGGTGCAGCTTGGAGAAAAAAGCTTAAAAAGTTGTGGGAATAAAGAAACAAGAGAGAAAGATTGCACTGGCCAGAAGAATGGTGAAATGAAACCGGTGTCTACAGCAGATGCCATTTCCCCAGCAGGAGCACAGCTGGCATCGCAGTGTGCTGCCCTGAGGGGAGGTGCAGAGGCAGTGCTGCCCGAGACAAAAACCAGACCAGGGCTGCCACAGGCTGCTGGTGAAGCCTCTAGCAGTCACAGTGATCAAGTACAATTTGTTTATGCCTCATCAGGTAAAAGTAAACCTGAGAAATCAGATGAGATTCCTTCAGGAAAACCAGGAAAGAGTGTGCAGGAGACATCTTTGCCAGGAGCAGCAGCATTACATCACGTGGAAGGATCCCAGGACCCTAACGTGCTTCATAATCATCTCCTAGTCCAGCTGAAACAGAAAAAGGTCATTTATTGCACCTTTTATTTGGGGGGGGGTTATTGTTCTGTTTTCAGGTTGACTTCCCTTACTTAATTGTGACAGGAATCAGAATATGGTATTTCCTTACAGCAGAAACTCAAAAATATGGTTTAGGAAGCTGGGGCGAGGGAGAGAATTCAGCCTATGCACAGTCTACTTGTGTTAAGCAGATACAAAACAATTACCTCTAAGGTAATAGAACCTTCTGCATTTGGGAATGCTCAGTTTTGACCTGGCAGAGGTTCTGTCTGTGTTTTACTCTGAAAGTTACTTGTGTAAGATGGAATAGTGCACAACCAGTGTAACGTTTGTAAATAATGTGGCTGTTTCTGCTAGTCTCTCTTGGTCTTGTGCAGTAAGAGTGATCCAGCTATGAAAGCTCACACTAGGATGAAATCACTGTTTGTGCAAGTGTAGAAAGTAACGTGCAGGTTCCTACATTAACGTGTAGGTTAAATGTTGGCTGATTTGAGAGATGTTAAGATTGTCTGAGTCACTTGACCATCTGTTTCATAAAAAGGGGGAGTCCCTGTGTCCTTCCATCTTTTCTAAAGAACCCTAATGGTTAGTTTCCTTTCTGCTAAAAGACTTTAATTGCACTAAATGGCACTTGCGAGCTTTTGGAGATTACAGAACAGTATCAAAATACAAATTAATGTGGGATAAGATTAGTTCTTTTTACATTTCTGACCTGATTGTTCTGTGTTGGCAGAGAGCTTGGTAACCACACTCAGGTTTTGGTTTATTTCTTGTTTTGCAGAGTACATTGGCTACAGTGAACATTCAGTTGCTGCCAGATAAAGGGGAACGGTTATTAAAGCAAGTGCAGGATTTGGAAGCTGCACTCAGTGCTCTTAACATTTCAACAACGGATACTAGTGAAAAAGGTAGGGCTAATTTTTTTTCTTTTCTCCAGAAGTTTACAAAACAGTTTGTCTTAAAATAGTTGTTATTATGGAGGAAATAGAGTATACATTTATATATGACATGTGTTCTATATAAAGTTTGTCTGTTGAGATTTACTGAAGATGAAAAGTGTTAATTACAAAATGTATGTCTGGGAGCAGATGAATGGAACAACTCAAATGTTTCCTCTGAAGGGTGGTGGCTTCCCAAGGGAGTTTCCTTCCACCATTAGGATCCAGGGCTAGTTTTGTTTCCAGCTTTGGCTACATGACTGAGACAGGTATCTCTATGAGGACATGCCATTGAAGTGTTAACTTCTTCTGCTCCATTATGGAACCATGCTGCTTATGCATGTTGTTGTGTCTGAGTGTTCCAGTTATCAGATTCAAAATGAGCAGCTTTCAGTGTGCCATTCCTGAGAGAGAAAAGCTCATGAGTTCTTGGTCCATATTTTCCTTGGATATTTTGATAGTTTTTGTGTCCAAATACTGACAAGAAAGATGTCTTCAAAATTAATAAATCGTCTGGGAACAGTGTGCAAAATTGACCTTGTTTGCACTAATGTGATCACAGATGCAGAGTTCACTGTGTTGCTGTAAAACCACACATTGAGGCTGGAGCTGAACTTGTTGCCTATGACAGCAGCAGGCTCAGAGCACGTGTTAGTGGCTGTAGTGGCTCAGGTGATGTGGTAACCTGCTATTAAACTGGTGTGACCACTTCATCATATTTTGCAGGCAGACTACTGGGCAAAACAAAGGCTCTTCTCTGGGCTGTAGTGTGAGACTCTGAAGTTCACTATGCAACCTTTTAGCCTGTGATTTCTTTCTCCTGAAGGGCAGGCTAGCACAAGCAGCAGCTGCCATGAAGAATCTTTGTCGAAGCCATTAGGCAGGCCTGGTGGTACCAAGTTGATAATGCCACTCCCGCTCCAGGATCCTACAGCAAAGGCCTCTTCAGGCTCACACAGTCACCCCTCCACTGCTGTTACTTTGGGTTCCAGTGAATATTGTGGCCAGAATTTTGGAAGTAAGTATAGAAAGACTTTGTCATTAAAAAGAACACTGCTATTTCTGAAATAATCCTGCAACTTGTGGATATATGTGAGAGTACTAAACCTTTTTTGTTGCTGTGAGCTGCATACTGTCCCCCAGGCATCTGTAGCCCCTGAAGTCATCTCTGAGGTGAAAGATCTGCTTGGGAAAGTTAGCTTTGTAAACACATCTCATACCTGATACTGTATCTTTGCAGTGAATGTTGGTGTGCAGAGTTTATATGGGGGAAGAATGACAGAAGACCGAATCAGGGCTGTACACAGCGCCATATGTGAGGCTATTAATCATCTTCACAAATCTCTAGAATCCTGTCCAACAGAGGATACAGCAGCTGAAGATCCCTCTGGATTGAAGGTGGGTTGGCAAAGATGGAAGCTGCCGTACTGATGAATCATAACCTCTGAGTGGTACCCTAGAGCATTCCTTCCTTTCCACTTTGACATACTTTGCAGTCTTCATCCTGCTGGAAGGAGATACTCTAATTACAGTCCACCCATGAGAGTTGCTTCATATTGCAAGTACTGATGTTCTACCTTCTTGCTGTGGTGTCTCCAGAACACTTAGTGCTTGAATAAAGTAGTAGTGCCTCAGACAAAGCAACCACTCCACAACCACTTGTTTGTACATGACGGGCAAAACAGAGGTGTGAGGAACAGGCTGAGAACCTTATTGTTCTTTTTTCCTGGTGAGCTATAAGAAAGTCTTTTAAAAAACTGTTGCATGTGATTGGGTTTATGCAATGCAATGGACTCCAGAGTAGTCAGTTCTGGTCTGCCAAGAGCAGCTCTTTATCTGTGAAGTGATGCAGAACTCATATTTGAGGTTATATGTAAGGTATGGGAAGGTATATGCCTCTTCAAGATGGGGTGTAGATACATACAGATTGTGTCACTTGTCACACTGTCTTGGGACCTTTTCAGTGGTGGGAAGGGCTGTTTAATGTCCTGTGATGGTAGTATGTAGTACCTGTTTTAAGAATCTGTAGGGGTCTTAGACTTGGTGCAAAAAGGGGAAGTGTTCTCAATCCCTTTCCCTGACAGTGATACCTGTTATAAGCAAAATAGTCTTGGCTGGATTTTCCACCTGAACAAGCCATCTCTATCTGCTCTCTCAGAGCACTGTGAGGCACTAGGCTGGTTTGTGCATAAAGCATTGGGAAGACTCATCTATGGTACTGCTGACCTCCTGTCTTCAGGAGTTGCTTACCTTCCCAGTCCATGTGAAGAAAGAACAGGTAGGTAAACTCCTTTTAGTAAGACTGTAGTAGAACAGTTGATCAGGCTAATTGGTACAGGAAGCAGAAGTGTCTAAATTTTGCAAGGTGTTTCCTTCAAATCCCGTCTTGCCCTCAGGTTCCACTGCTGCAGCACCAGAAACAGGCACTTGCATGGCTACTCTGGAGAGAGAGTCAGAGGCCGTGTGGAGGAATTCTGGGTAAGCAACAGAACGGCAAAGCGGATTTTGCAGGGCAGGTCTATGGCAGCAAAGTTTTGCATGTAACTTACTTGGAGGCCAGTAACTGGTTATTTTGTAGACATGTCAAAAGGGCTTGTTTTTCTAAGCCCTATTACAGCTATTAACCAATTACTAAATCATACCCTGAAATTTTCGTAGGTGTATTTTTAATTTTCTGAGTTCCCCAGCGCACTTCCTGTTGTGGTATTTACTTCAGTATAGATCTAAGCCAAGAGGGCTCATTTCTGCAGGTGACAACTTCTGTGTGTCTTCTTCCAGCGGATGACATGGGCTTGGGGAAGACTCTAACGATGATTGCTCTCATTCTGGCCCAGAAGCAGCTGAAGACAGAGAAAAGAAAGGAGACATTAGAAATATGGCTATCCAAAAATGGTACAGAATTGTTTCCATCGTACAGTATATACTTTATGATGAAGTGCCATTTGAAATGCCTAAAGCAGTATAGAGATTCTGGCTCGTAGAACAACAGACTGTATCTGTGCTCACTTTTCTGCAGGAAAATTTCATTTGGCTTAATTTTATTGCACTTCCTTGCATGGCCTCACTCTTGATCATTGTCATTTGTTCTTTCATGGATGTGTAGGATTTCCCAACTCATTACTTTATATTGTTTGGGGATTTTTTTTTTTTTTTTTTTTTTTACTATTTTCCTGAAGTCAGCATTTGCTGGGTTTGAAAAAAAGTTGCATAGTTCTTTAAACATATGCATAGTTTTCTTAAGGACTTAAAATAGTTACTACTCGCCTCCCTCTGACTGACTTTTTTTTTCTTTCTCACTCTCCCCCAAAGATTACTTTTATCTTGTCCACAGACATTAGGCATGTTAAAGCTTTTTTAAAGAGTATTTTTTCTGTGTCCACAAGCTGTTACTGTCTATATCTGCTTGGAACTGGTTGGACACTCTTCTTAATTGTGAATTTCTAAAAATTCTGTCTTTGTTCGTTCTAGAGTAATGTGAAGATCATGAAACCTGTGTGCAATAATTTCTTTCAGATACCACTGTTATCCCTTCCAACAGCACTTTAGTAATTTGTCCTGCATCCTTGATCCATCACTGGAAGAAAGAGATTGAGAGACGTGTGGCTTTTGGCAAACTGAGGGTCTATTTGTACCATGGGCCAAATCGAGATAAGCATGCAGAGGTGTAAGTGCTAAACCATAAAATGATTGACCAAGAAAAGTAAAATACTATGTAGCCAGAGATTGTGTTTGTCAACGTTGAAATTCAATGGCTGTAGAGTGATGGAAGAATGTGAAATACTGAAATGAGGAAGATCCAGAAGGTCAGGCCAATGTGTGCTGTCAGCATGTATACAGCAAAATATTTATGGCCTGTACCCATGCTTAGTGGTTCTGATGGAGGCTGCTGCTGCTTCTGATAACGAAAAAAAAGGTGTATATTCTCTAAAATATCTCTTGCTTGCAGAGATCATCAATGGCAGTTTTTCCCATGCTTGTGCTTTGTGGTTGTATTTTTTACCAGCTGTATGGATAGATCAGAAAATTCTCTACATCTCTTCAGGCCATGCTGAGCAGTATTTCTAGGTGCCAGGCTCTAAGTGGAGTTCATCCCATATGGTGTGCATTCTGGAAAACTGGTTTTTACTGACATCCTGAGCTTGCTATATCTACTTCCAGTAGATAAAATCAGGATGATGTGTCTTTCCTGATGTTTGGCTGCCATGAAGCTCAGTTTTCTGTAAAACTTGGCATTTCAGCTCCTGTAGAGCTATGTTGTTCTTAAGTGCATTCTTCAGCATGCATTTTGTCTGTCTTGCAAAATGAATTCCTTATTTGTTCTCTGACCTGATTACTACTTCCCCTTTATGCAGGCTTTCTGGATATGATGTTGTTGTCACAACCTACAGCCTTCTCTCCAAGGAGGTTCCCACAAGCAAAGAGGAGGGGGAAGTCCCTGCTGAGGACTATGATGTGGGGGTGAGAAGCCATACTGTTGATAGGAAATTGCCTTAAGGTTTTGTTCTAAGGTATTGCAAACTACTGTTTCAAGTAGCACCTTATATGTGCTACAGTGAGCAGCAGCTTGAATTTTTTTTTTTCATAGGCCCCTGTTGATTATTTTTATAAAAGCAAAGTGATGAGAGAAAGTGCTGTGAAGTGCAGCAAGACAACGGAGAACAATATTCACAACAAATCTGTTCTGTAGAATTATAGAATATGCTACACTGAATACAGTTGAAATGTCTTGAAAAGTAATTTTAAGTATATAGTGATGAGTCCTGTTCTCCTTTTGAGTTGAAGGAATCTCCCATTTGATGTTCTTTGTTGCTTGAAGCACTAATGTCACTTTAAACTACCAGAAACCTGTTACGCTCAGGCTCTGGGTCAATCTGAACTGAGACTGAGGCAGCTTACATGTTGCTTTGAAGAAACAGCAGTGCTCTTGCTAGGCTATGAAGATAATAAAGTGATTGCTGAATGCTGACTGAAACAGCTGCATACTCTAGAGGAAGTCCCTTGCAGGTGTGAATATTCCTGTCTCCTATGTCTGTGCGGAGCTCTAAATGTAGCTCTTAAAGAAAACAGGGCTTGGAATTTCTTGAAACTTCTAGGTGGCACCTGTAAAACTTTAGAGAGATCAGAATAATTATAGTGGTCCTTGATCTCAGCCTAGCAAAATTTTACTGATTGAAACACCTCTTGGGAAGCGAGAACATTCTATGATAAAATGTTGAAAGCAAGAAAACCAGCAAAATAGTAGAAATTATTATTAATATCGGGTAAATATATTACAGTTTTTGGCTTATAAACTATCATAGAAGCTTTAAAGAGATGGTTTTTAGAGACCATTTCTTACATGACAGTAAGAGCACAAATTGCTGCTGACTAACATGAGGAAAAGGCTTCTTGCTGGAAAAATGTGTTTGCTTGTGGTTCCTTGGAGAGCCTAGCAAGGTATTGCTCTAGATTATAGTCTGCTTTTTCTTTCAGAGTGCGTCATCTCCCTGTTCCCCTCTGCTCAGGGTAGCTTGGGCTCGAATTATATTGGATGAAGCTCACAATATTAAAAACCCAAGGGTTCAAACCTCTATAGCTGTGTGCAAACTGAGAGCCAGTGCCAGATGGGCTGTCACTGGGACGCCGATACAGAACAACTTGCTGGACATGTACTCTCTCCTGAGGTGAGCTGGCTGCACATGACCACACGGACAGAGATCCACTTCTAGTAATTCTTCTCTGATGAAGTGTTGAAGTTGTTTCTAAGTTTGAGATGTCTCTAAGATACGTGAAGTAGTGAGATTAGTTCTATTAACACTTAGGACATTGGATTGCAAAGGCTGTGGTTGGGACATTGCACAAGGCTGACCATGTGTCTACTGTTGTGTGTAGCTTTTCTGCCTCCCTCCATGGAGGACAAAGGGGAAATTACTTTGGATCTCCTTTGTCTCCAGGATGAATATGCACAAAACCAATTTTCATGAACAGGAGTTTTATGAGTTAATCCTTGTTGCTACCAGGGCAGCCTGGGATGATGATCTTAAGAGTGTTGTGCTACCAAGGGCATTGAAGGAAAGGGTGAAAACTTTGGCTTCTCTGAACAATGATAAACAGGTGCTCCTCATTGCTGGGGGTGGAGGGGAAGATTACAAATGGTGTTGGAGAACCAGAGAAAACTTGCATTTGAAGTTAATTTTGGATAATTGAAATTGTCAAGTAAGAAGTTTTGGAGGTATTTTGAAATAACAAATGAATATGTTTTTGGCAAGTGCCCGTACATCTTCAAGTTTGCTGGTGATGCTTGAAACATAACGGGCTAAGAGGAAGTGATGGGTGCAGCATCAGAAAGAGGTGCTTACGGTATCAGTGATGGTAAGATGCCTGAGCAAACAAGTTACTGCCACCATTATACTGGAAGTGTTTTATTGCTCCTTGGTGATGCAGTTACGGCATTTGGAAATGGTTTGTTTTGGTAGCAAGGAATAACAAGGAATTTTGTTCTGATCACTCAAGAGTAACTGAACAACTCTTCTTCCTGTGGTATGAAGTCTCCTTTCTTCCTGTCATAGGTTTCTACGTTGCTCTCCTTTTGATGAATACAAAGTGTGGAAGTACCAGGTAGATAACAACACAAAGAAGGGAGGAGAGAGGCTAAGCCTCTTGACCAGGAGCCTCTTACTGCAGAGAACGAAGGACCAGCTGGATTCAGCTGGCAAGCCCTTGGTATGAGCTTCACCCTCCACAACTATGCCATCATTCCACTGTTTTCCTTCCAGCAGACAGCTAGTTACTTACATGCATAAATTTGTTGATGGTTGGGTTTTCCTATCTACTGCAGTCTGTTGAGCAAGAGAAGCAAATGCCTGTGGGATGCTTTGGTTGCTTACCCAGAAAGCAGAAGTAGCGAGAATAATTAAACCTTACAGTTATAAATCACATGTAGATAACAATATGCCAAGTTGTTGCAAGTAGATTGCCACTTAGGGGAAGGTTAGTCTAAATCACTGAACTAGCCTGGATCTCAGAATCAAAACTCCAACGTGTCAAATGGACCTGGTGTGTGCTGGAGTATTGGCTTTCTGCATTACTCTTTACAAATAATCTGTTAAACAGAGTATTAGGTCATAGGTGTGTCTGTAAGCCTTTGAAAGGTATAGTTTTGGTGTACTGTCTGATTCTGAACAGGGAAATAGGCTACTTTGACTACGTAAAAATGAATCCTTCTGTGTAGTTATGGAGCAGTTCATACTTACTAGCTCATGCCTCTTGTTACCAGATGAGTTGGAATAAAGTTTATCTTTAATGTTAACCAGGCTACTTGGAGTTCTGTGAGTGTCTGTGTTGTGCCATAATTGCATTAATACACATAGCTTTAGTGAATAAACAGCTATCTTCTGAGACTTAGAATACTGTGTTAAATCCTGGATTGCTGGCATTTGTGATGCTCTGTAAGATTTTTGCAGTATCTACATCTGATCCTGTGAATTTTTACTTCAGGTATCTCTGCCCCAGCGTAGCACGCAGTTCCATCAGTTAAAACTTTCAGCAGAGGAGCAGTCTGTGTACAATGTGCTCTTTGCAAGATCCAGGTATGAATGTGGGTAGAGACATGGTATTTTGTGGGTTTGTTTCTTATTGGTATGAAAGTGAGAAGAGAAATTCACTTTAGACAAGAAAAGCTTTTGGACGAAGTCCTGTCAATTTTTTACCCTTCCAACTTACCTGTCAGGTGTGTTTGAAAATACATTGCTTGTTCTGATAGCAGGCAAAACTGATTAATTTCTTGCCTCCATATGCTCAAGCCTTGAATGAGCTTTGTATTCTACCCTTGCTCTTATTCTGATTTCAAGGCTCCAAAGAGTTGGAATGGCAACAGTAGTTCTTAAATGATTATGTGTGAGCACCTATAAAGGAGAGAAATTATCATCTTTGCTCTGTGATACTTGTGCAGTTGGAAATTATGCTGGCCTCTCTAGATGGCTGTAATGCAAGCCAGCATCACTTTGTGTTCTCCTAGGTTCTTTCAACAGTGTCACTGTAGAGTTTTTCCTCCTTTTAAATATACATTAAAATGTGTCCTCAGACTCAAAAAGCAGACTTGCTTCCTCTTGTGATTTCCAGAACAGATCTTGGTTTTGATCATACTCGAGTTAAACAGAACTGGGGGGGAGGGTTTGTGATCGTTTTGTCACTGAATGATTAATGAAACCCTCCTTACCTTAATGCCTCATCAGCTTGCTTGCTAAGCTCAGGTACCCTCTTGCTTTTTTTTCTTACTGTAAATCCCAGTATCTTTGTCTTCTTTTTGCAGGTCAACACTACAATCCTACCTAAAGAGGCAAGAGCAGAAAAATGAAGGCAGAGAGTATGCTGGTGGTAACCCCTTTGAGAAAGGTTTGAGCACACCCTCCCTGAAAACATTTGCAGAGATGACTCTAAAGTGCACGGCTAAGAAGGGGGAACAGACCTGGCCACATGGGGTCAGGATTTTCCAGTTCTTTGGAAAATGCTCCCCTGATATTACAGAGAATCCTACCTTAGTATTCTAAAAGTGTGTTCTCACTGTTGTGGCTCTGGGAAAATCAACCTTTCTGGGTCTGAAATTTCCTTCTGAAATAACGGGCTAATTGGTCAGAGGACAGATGTCAGTATTAGTATAAGGTATGTGGTACTCTGACTTGCATTGTTGGTTTGTTTTTTTTTCTTTAAGTGGGGTTTGATGAGTTCCTTTGCTAAATCAGATATTTGCTTGCCTGTTGATTCTTGTCTCTCGTTGATGAAACTTCCTGGAGGTGGCTGGGCAGTGCTTGGAAATGCTTGCAAGAGTTCTCGATGTTTTGTCTTCCTTGGCAGTCACACAAGAGTTTGGAGTCAGTCAAAAGGAATTTCTAACAGGCTCACAAAGTGCCTCCCAGGTCTCAAGTACTGTCCATGTCTTGTCCATGCTCTTGAGGCTCCGTCAGTGCTGCTGCCATCTCTCCTTACTGAAAGTGGTAATTGCATTGTAGTGGTGGGAGGTGTTTTGTGGGGGTTTTTAAAGTGTTTATGCAGGTTAACAGACTTTGTAACACCTTTGCTTCTCTTAGCTATGGGTGTATGAACCAAGCCAATTCTAGGACTCTGTATTTTAAAGCCCAAGATGGCTTTACTTTCTACTGAAGAGTTCACCTCCGTGATTTGTATGGGCAGCTGTCTCTCTGGAAATACCTTTATTCAGATAAAAAAGGAACTAGAATTTTAATGGTAAAGAAGTCTTAATCTTAACCTAGCCTTGAAAAGTGCACAAGTGTAACCTGTTTCAAGGGCTCATGTCTTGGAGAGCTCTGTAAGTGCTTTGACTGAAGTTGCCTTGCATGAAGCAGACTCATCTTTTAGAAGTTCTTGGTTCTGTCATAAAAAGCAGATGTAGAATAAGTTCTGTGGGAATAGGCAGGAATTAATCTTCTAACATCTTTAATCCTGCAATTGTTAAATGCTATGAGAGGGGGAGTCTGAGGAGACTGGACCACAGAAAATGGCTAAGCTGACATGCTTTCCATACACTGCATCTTGGGGCAGAATAAAGATCCAAAGGGACTGTAGGTCTGAACCAGTAGTGTTTCTTAATTGTTCTGTCTTCATATTGCGCAGCATCCTTCAAAAACCTGCTGTCCTCAGCAGACTTGCACAGACTGTGGATCAGTACTGAATTTGATCTCAGGCTTGACTGCAATCCCTTATCATATTGCTTTCTTCCCACAGGCTCTGGATCAAGTTAACTTGAACAGTGAAGGCCTTTCGCTTTCCATTGAGGAACAACTTGGTGCTTTGACACTGTCTGAGCTCCAGACTCCTGATTCCAAATCAATGGTCTACCTCAATGGCACAGCTTTCAAAACAGATATCTTTGAAGTCACCAGGGAAAGCACCAAGGTATTCTGGTTGTGACTTTCTTACCTTTGAGAAGCTTGGATTTCAGCCCTTTGCCTTTTAAATTGCTCATGAGTTGCCACACCTTGGTAATTGCAGATCAGGCTAAGTTGCCAGTTTAGGTGAAATCAGATGAGTAGATGGATAGCCTGTTGAACTCCTCCTGGGAGTCCTTCTCAAGTGTTGATGGGTACTTCTAATAATGCTGTGAGAATCTGAGTACTGAAAAACTGTCAGTGAAAATCTTAAGCAATGGATTCACAGAAGTTCAGAAAAGCTTGCTTGTGAAGAGCTAGAAAAAAGGGATGGCAATGAGAGGTTGCAATAACTTGGCTTTTCACAGGAAGGTTGAAATCTGTATGACAGACTTACATTAGTTGATTTCCTGACCCTGTTTTCTGTGGTGGGAGTGTTCTTACCAATCTCTTTGGTTTAAGCACAGAAGAAATTCCAGTTGAAAAGCTGTTTTGATCACTTCCTATTTTAATAAAGAATGTCCAAGCATGAGCTGGATTATGCGAGCAAGCAGACTAATGTTTTTTGGGTTTTTTTTCCTGCAGATATCTCAACTCTTGGCCGAATTGAAAACTATTCAGAGTCACTCAGAACCTCAGAAAAGGTTAGCAAGTGTCTTGGGGGATGGCTCATAATGGTGAGGTATCCCATGATCGTTTGTGCCAAAAATTCTCACTCTATCTTCAAGATTTCACAGCTGGGAAATCTTGGTGGGGGTGTGGTGTTTGCTTTAGTGCACATGTTCTTAAAGGCTGCCCAGGCAGTCCCTTCCCCCCCACCCCAGCAGTCTAAGACAAAACAGGGGAGTTTAAGATACAGGTAAGTGTAAACATAAGGGAATGTGTGAGAAATCCCAGGCCTTGAGGCCCAGGAAGACTATTCTCTTCTCCAAAAATAGGATTTGGAATAATTTGGTTGTGATGAGAAATATTTGCCCACCCCACAACCCAAAAAAAGTGGAGGAATAAGGTAATGATTAAAACTGAACCTGTTGGAGATAAAGGAGTGCATTGATCAGAGGCCTTGTAGAAAGCTTTTTTCCAGAGTATTTTCTAAAAATCTTTCCCATCATAAGAATGGAAACACTAACATTGCTTTTGTTCCCTTCCGGGAAACTATCAAACAAGTTATTGCCTCACAAACTGTTTAGTCCAAGAAACTGGGGAGTGAGAGGCTCAGGGGAATCTAAGTTTGGTGTTGCTATTGATTTGTTGTGTTCTGCAGAAAAAGCTCAGCATTGTGAGTCAGATTTGTGATTGGGAGGTGGAAATGTAAAATCCAAAAATAGAGGTGGAAGTCATAGACTTCATTTATCTGAAGTTTATTGAGTATTAGCCTCCCACAGCAGGTTCTACCACTACACCTGCAAGTGCCTCTATTTCTGAATTGGGAAGGGGCTCAGCAGTGGGGAGGAGTGCCTGAGTTGTTGTACCCCCTTGGGTGAGACACTGCAATGGCCAAGCTGTTAGGGTACACACAGAGCTTGTTGTGAACTCCCTGTTCTCTCTCCAGTGTTGTTGTGTCTCAGTGGACGAGTATGCTCAAAGTTGTGGCTGTGCACCTGCAGCGACTGGGGCTGAAGTACGCCACGGTGGACGGCTCTGTCAATCCTAAACAGAGGATGGATGTGGTAGAAGAGTTCAACAACAACCCCAAAGGGCCTCAGGTATGCAACCAGGGCAGGGAAACAATCCCTACTGCTGCTGTGAGCAGCTGTGACGTCTGACTTCGTGACTGTGAACAGGCTCCTTAACTCTCTTTTGGCCTTTGAAGGTAATTTTGGTCTCGTTGCTGGCTGGAGGTGTTGGCCTGAACTTGACTGGAGGAAACCATCTCTTTCTCCTTGACATGCACTGGTAAAGAGAAATAAAAGTTCTATCTTGGAGAGTATATGTAGGGCATGCTGCTTGCTTTCTCACTGCATGTATTGTGATGTCTGATACAGATGGGTTAGGAAGGAAGTGTTTAGCTTAGTAAGGGCTAGTGATTAGTTGTGGCAAAGTGTTTTTACTACAGCCTTCGTCTGAGACCCTGATCTGCCAATCCAGTGCTCACTGCCATGAAATACAGTTCTGGAGGGGTAAGAAAATAGAGGATTATAACAGCAATCCAAAGAAACAAGTAAGCAGCTCTGTATCACACAAGGCTACTGGGGACATGGCAGTCCCTGGTTTAATTTCTTACAGTAATGGAAATGGTACAGTAATGCCTGCAAGCAATTTGGCTTGAAACAAATCGATTGTGTTGAGCAGAGTCAGTAACTGGGCATAGCTAGAGTACCTTTGGGTTTTACATATGAAAATGGTATGTACACACTACTAATATTTGTGTTGTCTCTCATCAAAGTCAGAATTGCAGGTTTTTTAAACTAAATGTTGCTCATGGGAACTTAAAAAGCAAACTAATGTGCCTCATACAAAGCCAGCTACTGTGCAGTATCATTAAGGAGATGTTTCTAAAACATGGAAGTTACACCAACAAGTATTCCCTGTAACTGTCAAATGGACCCATTTCTTTTGTAAATATTCTTGAGCAATGGCCTCTTTTACTGGGGTTTGCCCTTCCACTTTGCTCTCTTTCCTCACCAGCTACTCAGCTTTCTTGGAGCACTGTTGGCCAGGTATGGGGCTGCATGGACCAGTGGTCTAAGTCATGCAGTTGGCTTTGTGTGGAGTTAGAGTGTGTTTCTACCCAGGTCAAAGGAAATACAGTCAGGATGAATTCTGGCCATCAAGCTAGTAAACCTAAGGTAGCCTGGGAGCCCTTTTAGTTCTACACAGGAAGAAAATGGGATTCTCTGGAGGCAGGAAAATGAGGCAACAATTGATTTTTTTTTTTGGTTGCTTTTTTTCCACCTTGCAGGAATCCTGCTCTCGAGGACCAGGCATGTGACCGCATTTACCGTGTGGGGCAGCAGAAGGATGTCGTGATACACAGGTCAGGATTTTACTTGGCAGTAAACGAGGCAGCTGCTGCTCGTGTGCTGTCTGGCTGTAGTCAGTGAGACAACACCTTGGTTTCTCTACTGAAAGGTCTGATAGTGGGGTGAGGTTTGGGCACTGAGAGCACATGAAAATATTTTTATGTGCACTTGCATGCATGTTGCTGTCCTGATAGCTATCAGGAGTTTCTTGTTTTTCAGCCTCTGGGTTAGTGGGAATGTCCTGTTCATTCCTGAGAACAATTTGCGCACCACACCGTTTCTCTTAATTGAGTGGAGACTTTTCAATGTGACCCCTAAGCCTGTACCTTTCTGGTACCTCTAACAAAAATATACAGAGCACTTCTAATAAGTGGCAAAGTTGACTTTTAGAAAAAGCATCTGTAACTAACTACTGAAAGACTAACTCAGTTATTGTAAATGGCAAATGCACATTCAAAAACACTGGAACCTAAAATGTTATTTTGGGTACAATGCTTTTGGTATAATAAATGCCATCAGATATCAAGCAATCATTACAGGATTTTGTCACAGAATTACTGTTACTTCACATGACCAAAGCTGAGGCCTGAAGTACATCAGACTTATATTTAAAATGTTATAGTATTTGGATATGAGGACAGCTGGTTTCTGTTCAGAGGTGTATTTTGTCAGTCACATAATTGGCTAATCATTAATTTCTAAGATGAATATTTGGAAATTTACTGGGGAAGTGCTTATATAATGCTGACACTTTTTCATAGCACTTGAGATGGTGTGGCTTTGTCTTTTTTTTAATTTTTTTTTTTTTCTTTAGGTTTGTCTGTGATGGAATAGTAGAAGAAAAGATCCTTCAACTCCAGAGGAAGAAGAAAGGTCTTGCCCAGCAGGTTCTTTCAGGCAAAGGAGAGGCCTTCACTAAGCTCACTCTGGCTGACCTCAAAATTCTCTTTGGAATCTAATTATCTTTTGCAATACCCCACAGAAAGTAATCTATACCTACAAATAACTGTGCAGACTTCAACAAAAGACTTCTGTTTTGAGGTGGTCTTTTATTTTCAACAAATAACTACATTTTTATAACTGTTCTGGAAAGTTATCAACTTCAAGAATTTGTTTAAATACTGCAATTTGATCATGTATCCAAATGGTAATAAAGTTGTAAGTTAGGCTATTGTTTTAAAACACTTTTGAGTAAGAAAAGCAAAAAAAAAAAATTGAGCACGATGCTGTAAGAAGACTTCATAAACTTTAGAATTGTAACAAAATTAAGGAAGAATGGAGAATACTACTTCACTTTCTGTTTTGTTCTTGGGGAGGACTTTTTCTAAGTAAAGGACCATTTTTATACCCTGCTCAAAATATTTATTGAAGCAGGGACTTAGATTTCTGTTATGTTTCAATGAAACAACCTCTGTTGCTGCTTGCTGTGGGTTTATTTTTCTTCTGAGTATTAAATAGTTGTAAACAGCTTAGTTTTGAGGAAATTCTGAAGTTGAAGGTCTAGCACCTACCTCTAGCTCCCCTCTCATGAACTGGCACATTAGTGATGGGAATTGGCAAAGTGCTGCAAATGTGTGGGTTTGGTATTTAAAGTCAAAATATTTTAAAGGTTTGCCTTTGGCCTGCACTGTTATCTACAGCACTGAGCAAAAATGTATCTCCAAATAATGTTAGTCCCGGTGTAAGCAGGTATTTGCAACGCGAAAGTATTAGGGTCTCAGGTGAGAGGGCTGAGAGGTAGCAGTCACCTGCGGTCACTGAGGGGGTGACAGAATAGTGGGTCCGGGTGCTGAGCGGTGTTTAAGGGTGGTCGTTCCAGGGGGAGGTTTATATGGTGCCTGTAGGCTGTAAGGGGCAGCTGGGGTGTTGTGCTGCCCTGG
>WBMZ01012320.1:205652-207458 GCA_013400975.1 Atrichornis clamosus
TCCCTGGCACACAAGTTCATCGTTGCTCTTTACTGAGCAATCTCCTGCTCTGGAAAAGATCTTGTTCCAGCAGTTCTGAAATTATTTTACAGTGAGGTGAGGTCTACTCACAACAGCAGAAACACAAAGGAACCTTACAGCTTCTCTCTTCTCTGACTAGTGTTTCTGTTATGATGTTTCTTGATCTCAAAATTCTAACAAAAATCTGTTAGAAATGTGTTTTTGAGAGAACATGAGACAGAGTTTAAAATCCATATTCTGCTTACAGGAGGCAGTCTTCATCTTGCCTCTGGAGTGATTCTATTGCTTCAGTACTGTTTCCCAGAATGTCTTCATCAGCTTCATGAGGACTGTGATCTGTTTGATGGAGGAAAACCTACAGTCTTGGAGTTTCACAGTATTAGTGATCCAGTGGTGCTGATGAAGGAAAGGAAAACAGCACCTGTTGAATTTAGAGCACGTCAGGGTTTCTTTTTTAGGTATATGACTTTTTGCAGATTCTTCCAGTTTGGTAGCTAATCAAATAATTACTTTTGTGGACTGCCTACATTACTGGTAAATGATGCTTTTTGAATTTAGAAGTCTTTATTGTGTGGGTTTCTGTTTCTTTCTTCTTCATACACATCTGGGTTTTTCTGCTCTTTTTTCAATCAGATGTCTCCTCTCCTTTTCCTTCCTAACTCCATATTTTCCTACACCTGACCTATGACTGTCTTCTCCTGCAATGTATTCGTCATTTCTCTAGTGGCAGCTTCAGACTCTTCTTTGCAGAGAGTGAGGGAATGTCTGTGTTAAATGTTGCCTGGTTTTGAGGAAGCTCTTGTATTGCCATGATATATTTATTCATGCTTTCTTTATGCAGATATTACCTTAGTTTTGACTTCCTAGTATGTTTTTTATTGATGTATTTTATGACAGGTCATGTTAGTGGCAAATGAAACAGTGAAGAAGTTAACTTGAGGAGCTCAGCTTAGTACTCATACTGCAAGTTTGTGAAGAAAGGGCTGGGAATTTGATGTCCTCTTCCTCTACAACTTTTTCAGACTTGTTATAGAGTGCTTGGACAAAATCCAAAAGCCAATCTAATGAAATCATACAATCACGTTTATTTAGCAAGTGATAGCAAGCAAACAGCGCTGGGTGGCCGGGGAGTCCCTGCTCCGCTAACGGCGCGTGCCAAAAGCAGGGCGTTTTCCTGTTTTAGATCCTTGGACTTCCTTGACTACGTGTCATTACTGTAGTACTCTGCGTCTGCGCGGGTTGATGCTAGGGGGTCGTTTTCTGCCTCCTGGTGGTTGTGAGGATGAAGGCTTAGCGTCTTCCTCTTAGTGGCCTGGGGTTGCCCCCTCCGTTCTGCTAGCCTAAGCTTTCTCGTGCCTGTCACATATTGCCATATTTGTATATTTGCAGCACATAGTTTATGTTATAGGAACTCGTGGTTTTTACAGTTTCCTGGTTCTTTGTTCAGCAGTTTAACATTTGCACAAGCATCAGCAACATTTGATTAACAAACAATGATATTTCATCACAATCCCCCCTTTTTCTTTTTTGCATTTTGTCCATCAAATCGACACAATAATTGTGTTGCATTATCTAGCTGAGAATCTTCAATTGGGGTTTTGACCTTTTTAAGTTGTTCATATTGAGTCCTAATTAGCATCAAGTGGGCGGCTTCTAGTCTCTTTTTTACTATACCAATGAGTTTGTTAAAAATACAAGGACCAAAGGTAAATCCTAATAGCAATAATATCACTGGTCCAGCAATGGTGGATAGCAGGGTAGCAAGCCATGGAGAATAATTAAACC
>WBMZ01012321.1:0-41464 GCA_013400975.1 Atrichornis clamosus
TGCCTTTCAAACTAAGACAGTCAGTCAAGCTTCTGAAGGGTCCTTGAGTTATTTTTGAGGTAAAACTCTCAGATAAGTCTTTCTCCTTACTTTTGTCACTGAAATTTAAAAATAAGTTGAATTAGTTAGATTAAATATAGTAACTGCATACTAATATGCTGCCAATTTATCTATCACTTTTAGCAGTGAGCATGTTTAAATTATCTCACCTCAGTGCCTGATAAACAATCAATGACTTTATTTAATAGCTTCATCTCCAGTGCTAATTGTATCCATTTAAATTAAATTATTCTGATTGTTATTGCATGTAGTTATTTGCTGATATGAGACTTCTAAATAGATATTATTGATTTGGGGCAACCAGGCACCATCCATTACAGCTGTGAAGACAGGAATTAAATTTAAATAGTGGGCTATTATTTTGTGAATGTCTTTGTGGACAAATAGGGTAGCGGAAGCAGGATAATTAGGAACTTGCACTAATTTGTCTTCTTGATTTATAGGTATATGATTCCTGAAAATAAAATGAGGTCTACAAAGTAATCAAGAGAAGCTGGCAGTAAACCTTGTGACTCTTTTAGCAGAATGGACAAACAATTCATATGCTATCAGTTTTTAAAAGGTGTTTAGAAAGCTAAAAGAACCACTTTGGCACATGATGAGATTTACAGCAGTGCCTAAAGTGATTTTTGGACCATTGCATAGAAGTGGAGTAAAACAAAAAAAAAAAAAAAAAAAGAAAGATCTTTCATTGATGCAGATTATAACTACCATGCTGAAAAGAACCATACCAAAAAAAAAAAAAATTTCCAGGATGTGGGACAAAGATAACTTTGTGCAATATTCCTGAGGTGGTGGAGGTATAGTAACAACTATAGTTTTATGGAACATCTGAAGTTACAAGTGAGCTGAACAGAATCAGTGAACTCATAAATCACTTTAGGCTGGATTCTGACTAACAATTCTCATTTTCTGGAGGCTTCCAACGTAGTTGACATACAAGTGCAACCTCATTTTGATGTCAGATGGTTAGGGAAAAAATGGAATAACAGTGAGGTTTAGATCTCACCCCTCCAAGGAGAATGCCTGTTACAATCATGAATTGTGATTCATGCCAAATATATCCCTATACAGACATTCATGTATTTCTCAAAGTGTCCTGTGAGTTGTTGAGCAGAGAAGCCACTGCTACAGAAGCAAAGGTGCTTTCTAAGCAGCAAAACAAAGTGTTTCAATGGACTGTGTGATGGGCCCAGGGACATGAGTCTGAAACCTGACAAAGTCAAGTGTAAGGAGTCACTGGGATCTGTCCTACAATGCCAAGAGGATAGAGGTCTCAATGCAAACAGAGGCAAAGTCCATGTTAGACACAGAAATATAATGTTGAAAAAGAAAAATTTTCTCTGGGAACACTTTGGATAAATGACAGTTGATAGGAATTTTAAGACAAATTCCAGACTGAGATCATTTCATGTATTTGCCATCATGCAGATCATCAAGGCTTTGTTTACATGTCCATAACTCCTCCTTTAGGAGCAGTGGACCCTGAAGAGAGTGAGCCTACAGGCATAACCATGGTTTTACATGGGTATGCAAGAGTGGACATGCACAGTCAGATCAGACATCAGAATATTAATCTAGGCTGGTTGTTCATGGGTGGTGTGCAAGCTGCCTAGAAAGAGAGCACATGGCAGAAAAACAGGAGGAAGGCTGAACATGCTGTGTGCTTACTGCATCTTTTAGAGTTTCATGAAAATCAAGCTTTTGCAAAGTTGTGGCAATGGAAGAATCAGCTAAAACATTATTTGTTGGTGCAAACCCCCATGCAACTGTCTATGTTTACAGTAATTAATCTCACATGAATTATATTTGATTGGTTTTAATTGCACAGACTGTCAACAAAAACACAACTGTCTTAGGAAATTCGCTGGAGTTTTTAAAATGGAATTGATAAGGAATTTTACTTTAATCTACAGTTTATCTCATAAAAATGAAGAGATTCCCAATGGTAAAAACAATGCCTATTAACTAGGATCACTTTACTAGAAACCAGGTGCCAAAGTTGCAAGACTTAGTATCACAGGCAACCAAAAAGCAGAGGTACTGGTATACCACTGCAACACAAAATTAGTCCAAGAATGAAAAGAGATCACTTCAATTTTGTCTTTGGCTTAAATATAGCATATTTCCATTCTTGGATGCCTTTCAAAATTATTCTAAAAAGAAAAAAAAAAAAAGGGTGGGTTCTAATGTGGCTTTCCTAACTGCAAATGTTTCGATTTTTAGCAATAAAAATGCCTGGCTAAGATCAGTGAATGTTTATACAGAATCTGAAGGAGTACAAACAGAAGGCACAGTCCAGTTATTCTTTTGAAGGCAAAATTTTGTTCCTTATCTTGCATCTTGAGGCACAGGAAAACCTTCTGCAGCATATAATGACAAAGCAACTATTATACAAAGGCTACTCACTGCATAAAACTTGCTCTGTCCTATGCCCAGTTCTGCTTTCCCTTCATGCTGATGTCATATTTTGGCACCAAATTACAAGAATCGAGATCAGCTTGGTCTTGACAGTTTGCAAGGAAGTCAGAAAACTGCTGCACATGATTTTAGTAGGAGAGAATGGGAACAGTGGATGGAAAGGAACTGAAGCTTTATTTATAGGGGTACTCATTTCAAATCAAGCAGTATAAATTAACTTTTGATCTGTCTTATGAGTAGATGCAGTTCCTACCCAGTGGCACCAATACCATTGCACTAAGAGAGGGAGAAGGGAGCTTGAACTCAAACAGTAATATCCAGAGCAGAAAGAAAAACTTCATGACAGTATCTTGTTGGGCGAGGATTATAGGGGGATTTGGGATGAGGAGTGCTGAAGTGAACCTATGGACCTCAACCCAATTATTGTTCTCTGAATCATGGACTTAGAGGAAAGTAGGGTTCCTGGGTCATAAGGGGCAAACAATGAGACCATTGCCAGAAAAGGAACAGCAAGCAGCAAACTTCAAACAGCTCTCAAACATGAGAGGTGTATCTGCTAACAGCACTGACTGTCTGTATGTGACTTCATTACAGTCTCTGAACTACTGCTGCAGGGCCTGGGGGAGAACGATCCCTCACAGGGTCCTCACTGCACAGCTGGTACTGAGCTGGCAGAACTTCCACCGAAGTTTTCACACAGGAGCTTGAGCACCAACTGGAACCAGCACACATGTGCAGTTGTTCCAGCCAAACTTTGCTTTTGATCGAGAAATTAAATACTAACCACTCTTCTCCTGGGCTGAGAACTCTGCCAGGCATCAGCCTAGTGAGGACTTTTATAGCAAAAATGTATTCATTTCTGGGAGATGAAGTTTTATAATGTTAGAATGAGTCACTCTTTACTAATTCAGTAATACAGACCTGCACTCTAATCACATATTCCCATCTGGACCATTTATTTGTGAATTTATCTTAAAATATTAAGTAATTTCAGGTACAATTTGGGTTTTGTCCTGTTCTGCCACCTTTTACCCTTGTTCCCTTCCTTTCCTTTTCCCTGTAAATTTATTTTCCCCCTTTCTGTCACCCACTCAGACATCCTTTGCATTTTTCTTATGTTCTAATATTTTCCAGCAGCAAACAAAAAGACTAAGTGAGTTTATGAATCATAGGGAAACCCAGATGTATCTGCTTCCTTTAGCACTTAGTGTTGTCTATCCCAAGTTTACTTTTTATTAACAAATGAAACCTAGCATTTAATTTCATTGCTTCAAGACACTCAGAAAAAAAATCTAAATTAAGAAGAATCAACTGAGAAGTTCCAAGAAAAATCAGAAAGAAAATCTCCCATAAATTAGAAAACAAAGTTCTGTTGTTTCTCCAGTGTAAACTTGGTTGGCAGATTTCAGTGAATGCTGGAATATGTTTAGTTACGAGTTCTTAGGGACATTAATTTTATTCAAATTTTAATTTAGAAAATTAATATATAATCACAAGGATAATGTTTAAAGCTAAACTAACCCCATAATTACCCAATGATGATTTATTATTAAAGTGACAACAGTACTATGGCAACCTAAACACAGATGTTAGTGTGCATTTAGACTACAAAAAAGTGCTATTTAGCTAAAGGCTCCTTATCTATGTAGTGTTGAGTTAGATCAGACTAATCCAGAAAAAAAAAAGAGTTCTAGCAATATCAGTATTCATATGTTTAAAGGTGTTTTTATAATTTTTAGAGTTTGAATGAGGACAAATGTAGCAGATGGATAAACAAACTCAAATGGATGGTAATCTACTGAATTATGAACCTCAGCCAGAGATAATGTCAGAATTTATCTGACATTAAGTATCTCATGCTACCAATACAATTGTCACTAGCTTCATGACCAGACAAGCTACCTCTGTGAAAAAGAAAAATAATTAAAGAGAAGCTATAAAGAAGACATTGCTGCAATTAAATCCCTACATTAGTAAGCAGTCAGCACTAAGCAGTGACATCACACAAGGAAAAAGCAGTCAATTTTACAGAAAAAGATGTAAATCTGAGCTCTCTTTATTTTTTGTTGTTGAGGCCATTTTTTTCCACTGGCTCCCCAGCAGCCCCATGCACCAGCTGGAACATCGTGTACATCAGTATCTGATATCCACAGCAGTGAGTTAGCATTCTTCTTATTCCTTTCCATGGGGGTAAGAAAGCTTTAGGAAGGAAGGAGGAAGGAAAAGATTTGATTACACACTTGCAGAGTTACTTGGTGTTTGATCATTGCACAAAATTGTGTAATGGGACAGCTCCCTGGTGAGAGGGAAGGACAATAGGCCCTCCAGCAAGGGTGCAGTCCCATGGTACCAAAACAAGGAAAGCAGAGCAGATCCAGTGGCAGTCCCTGGTTCAGGCCCTGGTTGTCATCAGGCACATTCCCTGTGACAAGGGCATGTCCCAGGGCAAGCAAGAACGGCAGGTCAACCAGGCCGGGGACACCATAATCACGATGAAGCTCATGCAAAGGCCAGGCACCAAGGCTCCTAGGCCAGTGCGGAGGGTGGGTCAGTCATTCAGATGGTGGCTCTTCATTTTGTCTCTTCCTGCTGATGGAGAAAAAGGGCACCTATCCATGAGGGACCATAGTGTGGCCATCTGTGCAGTCATGGATCGTATTAGGAATAGACTGGTTTCATCTATATTTGTAAATGGATCAGCAAAATGTAACACACTCCTTTAGTGCAATCCCAAGCTTGTGTTAATATAGTGACCAAATGATTTGTGATTCATTCTTGTCCCCCTCTATTTGAGAAAAGTAAAAAAATAAGCTGCCGCTCTTTGGCCTTCTTCGCAAAACTAGGATCAATATTTTTAACTTAGAAAATATTAATGAGACCAAGCAGAAAATAAGATATCAAAGGTGGATAGAGAATTCTGATAGCTAACTTTTTTTAAAAAGAAAAGAAAAATTCAGACAAAATTACCTTATAACCAAGTTATAAGGTTATAAGTCCATCAGTTCTAAGAAACCACAGCAGTAGGAAAATGCTTTCGCCTTTCTGTGCACGTTGTTGACCCAGTCAGAGCTCTTACTTAGAGTGAGTAGAAAAGATGCTACATTTGAGAATACAGCTGTTATTGTTTTCAAATTTATAGACATACCTAGAGGAAATTGTAAACTGTTTGAGCGACTGCCATAAACTACCCTGAAATGACTGGCAGCCTTTCATAGCAGTTACTCAAAAGGAAGTTATGATCCCAATACAAGCAGATGAACAATTATGGGAATACCAGAGATGTCTGGAACCGATTTTTGTTTGGAATTTTTCTAGCAAATTTCATCTGAAATGTAGCACTGGAAGGGACCTCCTGAGTTACTGACTCCAATTTCCTATTATCACTGCTAACAGAGTCAGAAACACCACGAATTTGGCAAGAGCTCAGTGATGGTAAAATGCCAGTCTCCCTGGCTTGGCATTCAGAGGGAAAAGCAAAAGCAGGTAGCCAGCCTGCTGAATTTACTGAAAATTGCTGCTGAAAGGTGACAGTTTCTCAGGGACTGGTGAGAAATTACAGGGTTGAGAACCATGATAATGTTGAAGGAGCCAAGGGAGGGTTGAGTGTGGCTGGGTGCCCAAGAAGGTAAGAACCTAAAGACCTCCAGGACAGAGGCTTAAGGGATAAGAAATATCTATGCATGAATTAATCATACTCCTCCTTAAAACAAATGAAATGATGAAAACAGTGCCTGAAAAGCCTCAGCTATGTAACTTCCAAACCTTGAGTGCAGTTTCTGTCAATAGTCTGGTTCCCTGAGCCAGGCTCACAGATTTCAACACTGAATTTTATTCTCTTAAAGCTCAGAGCAAGACTAGATTTAGTTGAATCTTGAATGAAAGACACATATTCTCCAGATAAAAATCCAGTAAAAGAACTTAGAGGATGGAAAGCCATCCTTGCAAATTTAAATCAATATCTAGAATGTACGGTGAGAAGGAGATCTTTGTGAAATGTTGAACCATAAAGACTTGTTTCAGAGCTGTGGGGCAAAGTCTCTCACCCTCAAGTGGGGTTCCCCAAAAGCAGTTGGGTTTCCTTGAGCTCTCCAACAGTCAGGCAGTGGAAGGGAGGGACTGTTTTATGTATGGCCCTGAGAAGTACAACTGGTCAGCCTACCAAAACTGAGGAAACACTGCATTTTCTAGGCAGCAACATGCTTGAAAAACTTCTGAACATGCTGGTAATGCTTTCTCCAACACCTCTGGGTAAGGCAAGTTCATTCCTGAGGATGAACACGATGATTTTTTCACTCTGCCCCTCAGGGCATAAGGAAACTATCCTGGAAGAAACATCCCGACTCCATTCCTTGGTACAGGCTGGGTCCAAATCCTGGCCTTGCTGTCCCAGAGCCACACTGGTGTTGTGGTGAAGAGAGGAAGCTATTGAAACTGGATGAATGGCCATCTAGAGTTATTTTCTCCTTTGAGCACAGGGCACCAGGAGCAGGGTTACTAATTGCTGGGAGCAGAGCTGAATGCCAGCAGGCATTCAGGCAAGAGGCCGAGTCTCACTCTTGTATTCTGTGTATAATTAAAAAAAGAAAATTATTACACTTTATAAAACTCTTAAAAAATGAAAAAAACTGTGATCTTATTTTGACACTGTCTGTCACTTTCCCAGTCTCCACGGTAAGCCAAAAGGCCCATCCCAAAGTAACTGGCAGATTTAATTTGTTTGAGGGTAGTCTTCTTGATTGTGTTTTAATTAGCATTTCACTTTCTTCCAGTGAAAAAAAGAAAAGAATATGTGTCCTGGAGTACAGAAAGGAAGGGTGCATAACATCATTGATTGGTCTGTTTTCCTGAAGTGGTGCCATGTTCCTCTGTTTTTGTATGGAAATATACAGAAGCTTAAACATAAATGAAAGTATGTCTTATGAACTGAGGAGGGAAAGGATAACAACAAATAAAATGCAAACCAAGCATCTAAGGACATTACCTTTTCTGCAGTATTGCTGTGCAAAGTAGTCTTGAAATCACAGCATAATCACTCAAATATCATTTAGCGTAAATTGTTCTGTGACCTCACTAAACAACATATTTGCTAAAAGTTATGGCTAAATAATGCAAAAAAGTCCCATCTTGTAAATAATATATTGATCCACTGATGGACAACAATCATCTAATACATCATTAGATAATGTGTCAGCCAACCACATAATTGGTAGACTAATAAATACGGTGGTTCATATATAATTTAATCAAGGAATATGCCTTATTTCCCAGATTTAAATAAATGATTCATCCAGATGTATTTGTTAGCAGAGAACCATTTGTTAGCTCATACAAATATCTTCTTAAGGTCCAAGTGAACAAGACCTTCCCACTGCATTTGAATACAGGCTCTTTAGAGAGTTTATAGCTACCTGCCAATGCCTCTTTTTACAGGAGAAATGACCACAGATTATAAATGTACCTACATGCTCATATATTTTCATAAATTGAGGTGCAAACATTCAGCTTGGTGTTTTTCCCATCAAAAAGTCTCTGAAGAGTCAGCTGCATAACAAACTCCATTGTCTGTGGATAAATGTCCAAATTGGAGTAAACAGTTGTAAACCTTCATTTGAGCTCTTTAGTACATTTGCAAATGATTTCTCTATAAAATATAATCTTCAAATTTTGGCAAATGCATCCAATCCAAGTGGAAACCAGAGCAGAACATAGGCTTGTGTAAAACTAGACAGCTCAGCTAAGCCAGGTGGACATTGGAATTGAGTCTGGCAAGGGATATCAAGGACAACAAAAAGGGTTTCTGAAAGTATGGCAGCAGCAAAAGGAAAATCAGAGAAAATGTGGGGCTTCCAGCAAATCAGATGAGTATCCTGGTAACAGAAGACACAAAGACGGAATTACTGAATGCCTTCTTTGTCTCAGTCTTTACTACTGAGTTTGGCCCTCAGGAATCCCAGGCCTTCGGGGTAAGAGAAGAGGAATGGAGAAAGGAAGACTTCTCCGAGAGCTGGGTTAGAGATCAGCTAAGCAGACTTAACACCCATAAATCCATGGGTGCTGAGGGAGCTAGCAGATGTTTTTGCTCTGCCACTCTCCATCATTTTTGAAAAATCATGGAAAACAGCCATGGTGTCTAATGTTTAAAGTAAAGTCAATGTTACTCCAGTCCTAAAAAAGGACAAGAAGGAGGACCTAAGAAACTAACATCCAGTCAGCCTCACATCCATCCCTGGAAAGGTAATGGAACAGGTCATTCTGGAGGTCATCACCAAGCATGTAAAAGAAAAGAAGCTCTTTGGAAGTAGTCAGCATGCATTCAGCAAGGGGAAGGCGTGCTTGACCAATTTGCTTATTGGTCATGACATCTATGATGTCATGGCAGGATGGGACAACGAGAGAAGGGAAGAGTGCAGGGTCCTGCACCTGGGGAGGAATAACCCCAAGTACCTGCCCAGGCTGGCCTACTGGAGAGCAGCTCTGCAGAGAAGGACCTCAGGGTCTTGATGTATCACAAGTTGACCATGAGCCAGCAGTGTGCCCTTGCCGGCCAATGGCATTGGGAAGAGTGTGGCCAGCAGGTCGTGAGACTTGATCCTCTCCTGCTACTCAGCCTTAGTGAGGCCACATCTGGAGTACTGTGTTTGGCTCTGGACTATGCAGTACAAGAAAGACAAGGAGCTACTGGACAGGGTCCAGTGGAGACTGGAAAGATGATGAGGGGTCTGGAGCATCTCTTTTATGCGGGAAGACTGAGGAAGCTGGGCCTGCGTAGTCTAGAAAAGAGAACACTGAGAGGGGATCTCATTAATGCATATAAATATCTCAAAAGCGGATGCCAGGAGAATGGTTCCAGACTCTTTTCAGTGGTGCCCATCAACAGGACAAGGAGTAACAGCCATAAAAAATTCACAAGAAATTCCACCTTAACATGGGGAAGAACTAATTTACATTGAGGGTGTCAAAGCACTGGAACAGGTGCCCAGGGAGGTCATGGAGTCTCCCTCTCTGGCAATATGCAAAATCCACCTGGACATGTTCCTGTGTAACCTGCTCTTGGCAGGAGGGTTGAACTAGGGGATCTCCAGAGGTCCCTTCCAACCCTAACCATTCTGTGATTCTGTGACATTGCAGTGACAGCTGGAAGGTCTGGCAGGACTTGGGGAGGTGAAAAGCCTTCTCAAGCCAAGGCCTCCTAAGTTGTCTGGAAGGAGCATCCTACTTGGTTAACTACAGGTTTGCAGATATAATTGGTAAGACCAGGTCCAGAGCCCTTGCACTTTTATTACTTTCTCCTGCACTTGCTCTTTTGCTTCTCGAGAACTTGCTCAGGAGACCCCAGACATTTAAATACAGGGAACTCTTGTTGTACTGTGCAGTTGTTGGCTCCTTCAAGGCCCGTCCTAAGCTTAGTGCAAAGGTGCATCGTGCCTTCTGCGTACTTTCCCTAAAGATGAGCTTATTGTGAAGCACACAAATTTCATCCACCCATCTTTACCAAACCTCCAAACCTTGAAAAGAATAGAGATCATCTGTGGACCATTATTTCATATGCTAAGAAGCTTCAATGCATAACAGAAAAGCTATCATACACACTTCCTACAAAAAAAAACGCAAAAAAATTCCAAAAAAAACCCACAACCCCAAAAAAAAACAAAAAGAAAAACACAAAAAAACTGAAAACAAAAACCCCAAAAAAATCTAAAAGAGCAAGGGTTCATAAAAGTGCAATATTTTACTTGCAAATAGTGCTGATAGAATATTAGTCACAATATATTGTGCTGTCTTTTTAAAACTGGTTGAGCTCAGACATGTTCCTGCTGAAAGTTGTATCAAGCAAGAAAGGTGAATTCATCCCTGTGATTGCTTACATGTGTCATACAAAATCCCATCCACACTACAGTTTCACACAAAATATTATGATAAGGAGAATTACGGATCCACAAACAGTCACAGGTCTGGAAATCAGCATTATCTTTAAAACATCACAATTAAAATTAAATCTGCTATCTTCTATCTAAGGATCTTATTTCCTTCATACCTGAGTGGATGCTCATGGGAATAACAAAAGTCACTTGACAACAGGTGTATTCCTTTGGAAAAATCTACTGCTGTTTCACACCATAAGGAATCAGATTTTAAAAACTTTAATTAAATTAAATCAGTTATTCTCCTTCTCTGAATGTCTAAACCATTTCCAATAGCATTGTAAGTATTCAATCTGAAGCTATTATCTACAATGGAAAATTTCCATGTGACTTGATAATATGTGGTAAGATTATTAATAAGCGACATAAACTATAAGTAGATTCACAGAGGAGCAGATTAGGCACTTTTAAAAGTGAAATTTCACCCTTTTTGCTGCACTTTGTCGAAGACAAAACACATGCTACAATCCCAAAGCAGTGGTCATTGCAAATTGATGCACATTTTAACTAGAACAAGGCACTGGGTACCCCTTAACTCTTTTTATTTTAATTTAGCAGTAAAAGCTTTCATTATAGCCATTATACAAGAGAGAAAACTTTGGCATTAAAGTAAGAGAGAAATCATATAAAGAAATAAAATAAAAATTTAATTTACAAGATGGGCATTGGTAAATTTATATTGACAGAAAAAAGACCTGCCAAGAGACAGAAGTGGCTGTGTCTCTAACCCACTGTTATTTATCCAGCCCAAACACCATCCCATGGGAAGCGGCGTACCAGGGCTCCCCAGAGGCTTTACACCATCCCTGAGCCTGCAATGCTGTCCAAAGCAGATGCCACTGCTTGCCCAGACTCCAGCACACACCCAAACACCAACTGTACCCAAATGCCAGATGACTGAGTTAAACTCTGTTTCCGTCTTTCTCAGAAACGTTAGCCTTAACAAACCAAAAGTCAGCCTCAGTACAGCTCTTAATTCTTCTTTCTGTATCCACATGGTGCTGTGTAGCACTCAGGGCTCCTGATCTGTGGTCCAGGGCCTCAGACACATAGACAATTTATTCTGGTCATAAAATAGCACCTGTACAGAAGACATACTAAGCTCTGCTCATCTTGCCAGTTTAAGCTTTGCCTATTGCACAAGACACATCTGTTGTGTGATTCTGACATGGCAGAATCTGCTAAGAAATTTATGCTTCCATCACATCCCTCCTTGAATTTCAGCTTACAAGGTAAATACATATACAACACATATTCTAACTCTTCAGAGATGCCATTTTTAAAAGAGAATCCAATTCCTGTAGCAAGAAGTCTATTTGCATACAAGTGGGTTGAGCTGTCCTTCAGAGGGATCTGAAGCCCTTTTTCCAAGCAATCGGGGATTTGTGGTGATCCTGCTGTGAAGTTCTCCATTTTGCTGTAGTCAACAAAATCACCAGGACTCTGTGAAGCACTGAGGTCCACCCGCACAGAACAGCTTGCACGACTGGGGCCTGGGCACAAACAATAGCAGTTCTTTTGGCAAGCTTGAAAGACCTTCTTGTTGGCAGATTGAGGAAGCCCACGCTTCTCCTACTGCACTGCCGTTGATCAATATCAGAGAAGAGCATTAATCAAACATGCATTACCATTATTTTTCTAAATTGAGGTCTCAGGTCTGTGATAAGCACTTTTCTTAACACAACATTACATAAATATTATGCAACCACACTTCAAAACTGCTGCACTGAGAAATTTGAACAATAATTAGTACATTTTGGAAATATTGCTCCAGCCTTGCCCCTGTCTGGGCAAGAAAGGCTGATCATGGACACAGTGCTACATGCTGCATCAGTTAGTTTGTCTTTTTGCTCACAGCTCACCTACAACTTCATGAAAAATTACAGGGTGTCAACATCTTGCCATTAGTGGGTCATATAACAGATGCCCAGCACAGCAGGCCAAAGAGAAGCATCTCAGTCTTGCAAACTCTCCTCACTGCTAGATGGATGACAGAGCTCCATGGTGCTGACAAAGATGCTGCTGACCTTACTTCCAAACATGCTAGATGGTTTGCAGCTTACAGCAGTGCATCCAAGACATTAGAGACAAGAACCAAGCATGATTTTAGGGGTTGATCGGCTGATTTTGAAATATGAAAAGTAGTTCAGAAGCAGTGAAATCTCTACAGAGAAATCTTGGTTTGGAAATGTTTGTGATCTACAGGAACCACAGATCATCTTTTTAAAATGTGAATCCATAGAATAGTAGATAATCCCCATCTTTTTCCCCACATACTACCTGTCTTCTGCTAGAAACTGTATTATTAACCTGTTACAATACTTAATCTGGTCAGTTCATAATAAATATTTGGAAAAAGGATGCTTTTATAAAGGGGACTTTACCAGGATAACAAAGAACTTCTTATGACTTTTCTTGCTATCTTCTCTTTGGATGTAAAACATTTTGTTATCCTCCACACAGAACAAGCACTCAACTTTCTTCAGGCTTTAAAAAGGGAACAAAAATTAAGATAGCATGTGCTTTCCTTTTCAGTCTACATTGTTTCTGGAAGCAAATAAATACACTCTTCTTGCCTGTGAGGATGAATATCAGAAAAGTAGGACAGACAAAATAAAAGCATCTCTGAGTCATACCTACATACACAGCAAACCCAGAAGTTCATTATGACAACTTAGAGAAGTTGTTCATGTACAGCCTGTGGTACATTTGCATCAGCATTTTAGTTCAAGTTAAGAATTGCTCAAAGATTACTGCTCTCCACGCAGTGACGCAGCAACAGAGCACATGAACCTGATTCCTTTGAGGTGAAGTATCCCCAGAGACACCCTCCGGAAGAACACCTAATGTACCCCAGCCACAAATGGATTTTCAGTCCACAGGACCAGGCTGGAGCCAGCCAAAAGGAAAATCCTTGAAAAGCCATTATGTGGACATCATGTGGACAAGGAGCCCTCGGCACCATTTGTCGCCACAGATCCACTTCCACAGCTCCTTGTTGAATTAAACATAACCAATGAGTGCTGATGAAATCAGGAAAAAGCTTTGGGATGTGAGAAGCTGAGGTCAGATCAGGAGCAACTTGCTCCTGTTCTGCCCCACAAGGAGGTACAGTAATGGCCCATCAGGGTTTATGGTTGTTCCAGACGAGGAATTAAGGCAAGGATAAATCTTAAATCTCAAGATTGAGGGGCATAGTTCAGAACAATCATAATGTCTAAGGGGAGCCAATGAGACTCCAAAAGTTATATGTACAAATTAAGCATTTTTGTAGTAAGAGGGATCCTGCGTGAGTACTGCAGCTGGTTCTCTGACCTGAGCAGCAGGCAAAGAGAAAAGCTCTTCAGCTTGGGAAGAAGCCAGGAGAGCTGCAGGAGACAAGTGTGTAGACACTGAGAAACTGAGAACACAGAAGTGTGGACTTACTGCCTTATGCAGATATTGATGAAATACTAAGGAAAGAATGACTTTCTGGCCCTACAAACATGAGTTTCAGTAAAGAGCAATATCTCCCCTCTGTTCAAATCCAGGGAAGACAAATTCCCACAGACATGCTGGATGCTTCATGGTGCTCACATGGTGAGTGTTCAGTCAGGGACTGACTGCAAGGTTTTCCCAACCACAACAACCAACCAACTCTGCCACTGAGGAGCAGGTGCAGGGTCCTTCTAGAGCTGAGTGCTTGGGAAAGTGTCTTCCCTCATTAAAAACTCATGTACCTTAGAGATGCATTTGATTTATCTCTCATTAATGATAGTCTTTACAGTGACATAATTGCTGCAGTAAATAAAGGGTGGGTTCCTATCCCACATAGGAGAGATTTAGTCCTAGGCAACCTTGGAAACACGCATCTCCCAACCTGGAGACAAGATTTCTTTTTAGTGTTCCCCCTCTTTTTTATTCCTGAGGTATTTAAAGGGTAAGTACCTCTATGTATGATAGACAGACACACAGAAGAAGACGCATCTGTAGATTCAGCTTTGCCAGAAAATAATGATTCAAACTTCAAAATGAAAGAGGGGAAACCAAAATAAATGAAGGCCAGTTCAAATAAATTCTGGATCCCACATATCCAGATGTGGCGGGTTAGGCTGGCCAGTAGCCAAATGCCTGCTCAGCCACTCACTCACTCTCCCTGCTTAACAGAACAGGAGGGAAAAAAATGAGATTAAAAAGCTCAGGGGTCAAGAAAAAATGAGGAGATAATTTAACTTTTACCATCATGGGCAAAAGAGTGTCAGCTTAGGGAGAATTAATTTTATTTATTACCAGTTAAACTAATTGTGCTAAAAGATGGCCCTGAGGTGCCACCACTTTGGTTGAGGGGCTCAGTTGTGCCCTGCAGTAAGTTGGTTGGAGCCATCTGTAACTCTTTGTGTATGGCACGGGGAAGTCTCAGCATTTCAACCTTCAGCCATCACCTACAAAAAACCATACTGTGTAAGACATTGCAGAGCATGAAAACCCCCTTCCAAATGGTTATAAACAGCACAGGGATAACCAGGCAGGAGTTGCAAAAAGAAAAAAGTTAGTGCCACAGCTTTCATTCCAGAATATGTAATTTCATATATCATTTCCTAATAACCAGGAACTCTACACAAATTATCATAGACATCTCTTTTATCCATATTCAAGAGCAGATCCTTTGAACGCCATGATTCCAGATAAAGCTCTGTTTTCTGCAAGGATATAGTGTTGGTTTTGCAGATTTTATTCTTGCATATTAAATCTAAGTATCTTTATATTTTTCACCTGGATGCCAGAGCATTTCCATATTTCATAACACAAGATTTAGAAGTTTCATCAAAGCAAATGCACTGGCTCAGTGGTTGTGAGGCTTTTGGTGTATATAAAGAGTTAGGATCAAAATAGTTCTGAAAAAGTCAGGAGAATCCACAAGATATTTTCATTCAGTTCAGGCAGGAAAGAACCTACTTTATGAATAAATATTCCTCAAATAACTCACTCACAGCAGGAGAAGAAAATCTAGAAAAAAATATAAAGGAAATCAGACACTTAAAAAAAACCTTATTCTGCCTCAGTGGAAGAAAAGACCAATGAGGTCTGACTCAGGCAAAATCAAACTTCACATTACACAAATTGTACCATAGATTTAGCCCAAAGTCTTGACTTTTCCTGGTAAAAGAGCATGACAATAAACTGATCTCCTACATCTGTTAGACTGAGCTTTTCATGTAATGCATCAGAAGGTGTTTTTCAGCACATCCCATTCTGACAACATTAATCAGCAAAGCCCCTATCAAGCCAGAAAATTTACAGAACAGAATTGCAGGATTATTATTAGACCAGAGTCCCTGACACGACAAGAGCCTACCTACGGGAACTAAGTGCATGACAAGCTATATAAGGTGATTTTCTGGGAGACAGGGATTTTTTTCATTACAAATGAAACAAAAAAAGGATTTCTGAAGCATGGAGGGCTGAATATCAGCTAAAATTAGAGTACTTCAAGACAGAACTGGAGGCCCTCAAAATACTATTTCACTATCATGGATTATCAAGAAATTACTCTGACAGTTTAAGAGATATTTGCTATATTAAAATCCAATACCAATACAAATACTGTGCCAAGTAGAAACAACAAAATTAAGGCAGAGAAATTATATAAACTTTTAGATGGCCTGAGTATACAGTTCTTCACTGTTAGGGGACTTTTGAATGCTAAGCCTCTTCTTCAGCTTGCAAGTGTGACTTGATGTCAGTGAACTGGTATCTCCTTATATTTACTATTTTCAGGTAAATTTATGCAAGAATTTGGACTACCCCTTCTACCATAGGAAACTCTAGTCTTGTTTAGAGCAAGGCACCAGTTCTTGCCCTGTCGAAGATTTCAATTTAGCCAAAATGAAGCCAGTTCCTGCATATTGATTGCTCTTCCTAGCTGTAAATTATCACTGATTATTTTGAGAGCAGAAGTGTTGATAGCTTCCTGCCGTTGCTGACCGAACTGAAATTAAGTCTATAGTACAATTTTCTATTTATAGCAATTAAAATATGGCTGGAATGATTTAGTGTTTCAAATCTTACAAAGTAATGAATCCCAATGTCAAATACGCTTTTGGTCAGTGGTGTTTTATTGAAGTCAATAGATTTGTTAAAAAGTAACTTCTGGAGGATGGATAAACCCTCAAAATATACATAAAATGTATATGTATTAAGCGATCTTAATGCAAAATGCTTAAAAATTCAGTGTTTCTCCATGTGTGAGTCCTAAGTACCTTCACTTGGCATGGTATGTTGAGGGGGAGGAGAAGGATTTTGAAAAGATTCACTTGTGGTAGCTTGGGATCCATAACGAAGTACAAGTCCCCAGACCCTGCTTGTCCAGAGAAGCTCAGTCCATGAAGTAACACCAAATCCATGTCCTACCTGGACAAACTCTCTCAGATATTTTCTTTTCTTTTCGCTGATGGGCTGTCCCTCAGAAAAGCCAAGCACTGACCTGGCACAAATCCCAACCAGTAGGGATTTCTCTGATAAATAACTGGAGCATCTTAGTGGGGTAAAGAGAGGGAGAACTGCACAGTTATAGCTCACGTTCAATTGGCTGGATGAGTACAATCTTAAGTTCCCAGAGCTGTCAATCTGATCTTTTTCACAGACCACTTTTTTCTATCTTAAGAATTCACATGTCCTTGCTAGACCAAATTGCAGTGTCCTTTCTCAAGTAAGATCAAATGCATCAGTAGTGTCAACCAGAAATAGACTTTCCTACCTTTTTCATTTGCTTTCAATTTGTGAAAAACACAAAAAGAGGCAGGAACAAATAACTGAAAATTCTAACTCCCTCTTTCATGATCTTCTGTCAGCAACATCATGAAGGCTTTAGTCATATCACATCTGTAGCCTCTGGGAATGTGCTGAGCTTAAGTTGTAATCATAAACTGGGTTAACTGATTTGGATGAGTAGTGCTCAGTACAGTGAATACAGCAGTGTTGATGAAGGTTTATACCTCCTGGAGGTCTGAACCATTACCTGTTTTTCAGTGAAAGAGGTTTGAGCTATAAAAAAGGAAATGTTGACTAGAAAAAGACTATTGATAATAAGTACTTCATGGCCTAAAGCAGGAAAAACAGTAAGGTGCAGCAGAAAACATTCATCTGACCAGAATAAACATCCAGCAAGATACACTACTATCCATATCCATTTATTCTTGATACTGTTTTAAACTAAAATAACTCTTCAAAGTATAAAGACTAGAAATACACAGTAGAGATTTCTCTGTTAGGAAAGCATTTTTTTCTCTATTAGGTTTCTTACCTTCAAGAGGATGAATAAGTTCTGCCTGAGCCTGTTCCAGCCCTTAAATGTCTAGGTAACATATCTTTTTTTCCCCTGGAAAAAAATGCAGCACTTGCTTCTTAGACATGAGCAATTTACCCTAAATCTGCAGAAAATAAATGCCAATCATAAGAATCTTACTGAGGAAAAGCAACAAAAATTTTCCAATCTTGCCATGAAATTTGGAGTCAAAATTGTTGTGCACCCTTCTGGAATTATCACCTCTAATGGGACAATTGGAAGAAAACAATATGATACAGAGAAAAAAATTCTTTAATCAGTGCAGAACTAATTTTATTTAATGGAAAGTTATTTTTTTTTCTCCATACTACCCTACCAGTCAGAATGTACATATAAAATCATACCACCAGCAACTTTCATTTATGCTCTTTCTGTGGCTGAGTTTGGGCTTTTTTACCTTCTATCTAAAGTGAGAATTACAGCTGAGATTTTCCCCAAGACATTTAAAGGAATTAAGGTCTGTATTCCTGTCAGACAGCAGCATGATGTGCATCTCTACCTTCTCCAGGTAACTCCAAAAGTCCCTTTCATTTCTATTGGAGCCTCAGAAGAGGATATCGTGGCAGTCACCCATCATTTAGCATGGAGGCTGAACATATGCCTCCATTGTCTGTGCTAGTCCAAATTACTCTTATCATATTCGTTTTTAGGGCTGATCTTCTGCAGCAAAGGGAGAAGATGCCTGTAATGGGATCAGATTTATGAAGATAGGTAGCATCCACATTACACAGACAGTAGATTCCCTTGGAGACCTTCTCATGAATTCGTGTCACAGACAAGACAAGAAACTTGTCACTTGCTCCAGGCCTGCCTCACTGTGCACCTGGCATTTCAAAACAAGTTCAGTGCTTGGGTTCAGCAGACTGGATCCCACACACTGTTTCTTTGGTTTAGTTGTTTTCTTTCCCTCTTATTTCCTCTCTGCAGTGTTGCAGAGAACCCCCTTTCGAGACCAACTTTCCGAAGTAAGGCGTGATTTCAGTCATGGGACTCCCTGGGCTCAGTGAAATAAAACAAACAGATGTTTCAAGTTTCGGAATGAATGTAATAGCGTAAACAAAAGAGTGATAATACTGATAAGGTCTAGCTTAATCTAAACATTACTAGCCAAATTTTTCTACTCCACATTATCAGAAAATTTTTCTCAAAGTCTACTTGCAAAATCTAATTCTAAAATTTACCTGTTTTATTTTCTAGATCCCAAAATGATGAAAGGTGAAAAATTATCTTTAGGGTATATTTTTATTTATGCTTTTATTCAAAACTGACCCTTTGCCAGTACATGCCAGTTTAGATCACAAGGTTTAAGGGTTAGATCCTTCATTTTGCTTTTTCTCTGGTCAATGCCCAAAAAAATTAAGTTGATGTTTTGTAGGTGTTTCCTAAGAGCCAGTAATTAGATAAAGAAGATACAGGGCTTGAAGATAGTAGCTAACCTAAATTTCATTTTGGCATTTATTCTAGTTATATTGTTGACCTTAGAGACCATACATTTTGGTATTTAAACATCTCTAACACCTCTAACACCTCCACAGCTTCTGGGACTGGAGCCCTTGAAGCACACCAGCAAGCAAAGGCTCTGTCCTTGTCAGTCTAATCAGGTACAAGACATAACACTAGTGAAAACTATTTGACACATGCTTATAATTACAAAAAGACCATAAAAGCTGGAAAAGAAAATATATACTTGAGAAAAACTACTCATTTGTATATATATTCAGATGTTCAGTGGAGCTTGCAAAGTCTCCATTTTGAGTGATAGACCCTTGGAACAGCACTAAAAAAAACACTTCTGATCTATATTTCCTGTGTGTACTTTAGTTTCATTTATGAAAATGAAGGCTTGATTGTGTATTTTCCTTTCCCATTTGGTAGCCTGCCATTAAAACTCTAAGTGACATGACACACAATAGATTTATGCATCATGAAGCAGGCACAGTAGGGGTCTGGGGTATTTGTGTTTTATTTCCAGTTAAACAATACACAGGGGGCTGTCACACTAACAAGGTATATAATGACTGACTTGCTCAGCCACTCTGAGACCTTTACTCTGATACAACTGAAATCTCAATAAACAGGAAATTTATATTTGAACAGCTGTTTATTTTGAAATGCTGTACTCTATCTGCTTCCTTTTCTGAACAGTACATATGGTTCATTCCTATTTAATTGAAAAAAAATCTTTTGTTCAAGTTGAGTCATAGTTGTACAAATTAAAGCTTTTAAAATGAGATTGTGCTTTGTTCTTTTCACATTTCTCTGTATTTATCATGATGTCATTGGGCCTTTAGATATACACAGTCTACAGACAGTGCTTAGCAATGTAACTGAACTCTGTAATGCTGCAACTCTCTTTTACTGGAGGCATCATAATACAAAAGCATGAATATGGCCATCCTGTTGTCAAAAATCCATAGAATAATTTAACAATCATATTACTTATGGGCACATTAAACATCAGACTCATGGCCCTATAATGGCATCTATGGTCCTTTATTTCATACAAGAACCATAAGAAGAGAAAGTCTCTGCAAAGCAATGTCATCCCTGAAGCTTGATTTTATGAGTTTCATGTGCCTGGAGCCCTCTCCAAACTGCTCTAGAACAGACTCAGGGACACGTAAGGTAGAGTTCTTCCATTCTTACATGCTGCACAAGTAAACATCTGTAAAAATTAACAATAAGCAATTATACATCTAAAGTAAGGCAAAAATTTCATCTTTTAGCTGTGAGAAAGGTTTGATCCAGCTAATTAATTTTTATATCCAAGTTCTGAGGCATAAATTTCAACTTTGTCAGTTTTAGTTTATACGCAGTATGATTCCTTAGGCAGTAGGTATAGACTTCTTGCTACTGGATCACACAACAGTTCAGCTGAGCTTGGAAGGCACTGAAGGTGCCATTTGTTCTATATTGAGGGCTGTGATTCATCTTAAAGCTGATCTCCTGGTCTAGAAATGATGAAAGACATCCTCTGTGACAGCTACCATGATGTTTAGGAACAGGAGGCTTACACAACTTCAGCACGTGGAACAGGAGGTAATGGCCACACCACAAGAGATTTAACTCAATGTATACCTGCACTATTTGCAGTTTCACTAAATATAGTGGGGTTTAAAACTTGAAAGTTCTATCATTTTACTGTGCCCACACATTTTTGCCAAACAGTGGGACTCTATGAAAAATGACCGCTCAACTACTGAGCATTTGGCAAGTGAGGAGGCACACGGCAAAATCCTCAGCCATGACGAATCAATACTCCTTGATTTATATCAGCTGAAGCTCTGGCAGCACTCTCTGAGTAAAGCTGCCACACTAGACAAAGTGGAGAGACTTTTGCCACTCTTGCACCATAAAATGAGGTCCGACAGCTTCTCATCTCCTAAGATTCTTTGAATCAAAACAGGCTACTGCATGAAGCTTTCAGGTTTGCTTGTCCCTGAGCAGAGATCTCCCTCTTGTATCTTTTAATTTACGTTAGAATACATTGGCAATAAAGTATTTCTGTCATGCAAGAAGCACATCATTCATTGAAATTCACTGGCAGCAGTTGCAAAAAACATGCCTGCAACAGACAACAGGGCTAAGCCTTGTGGGCAAGCTTTCCCGGGTATAGACGTGTAGGTCTGTATCACCCAGCACTCAGCTGGAAAAGATTAACTACTGTCCCGTTTTATACCAACTAAAACTGGAGACAGGGAGGCATGAAGAAAATTGGAAAAAGTAAAACTGAGCACATAAACTTTCCTCTTAAGGACTTGTGGAGCTTTAGCCTATTGGTCTTCGTCCTAGTACTGGATGATTCTCTTAAAGGAGGGACATTCAGCATAGAATAGAAAACTCCACTAACAGCAGAAAATTTTACTTTGGAGGGCACTGACCACGCCTGTGTGTTATTTTTTGCTTACTTAACTATTTTTCTTACCATGATGTTGCTTTGACAACAAAATGTAAGTGGATGGTTTAAAGGCAGTGCTTAATATCTTGTCTATGTCAGCCGTATAACACATCCTGTTCTTCTTTAGATAGGTTGCAGATAAACAAGGTGCTTTTTCTTAAACACAATTTGCCTCACATGAGCAATATACAGGCAACCTACGACTGTTGTGAACTAGCAGCAGAAATCCCCTCACATTTTGCCAGGAGGGCAACCTTCTTATCTTTCGAACTTCTTTGCAGTTGTTTTGTTTTAATATTTCCCTGTCTTTCGAGGCGGCCAGTGGAGGGAGTTGGCAGCACATTCCCCTTTTCCATGATCAAGCTGCCCTTTCAATGCTCCCAGTCCATAACAGAGGTTGTAATATTCAGCAATGTTCTGCACTGGCAGCTTTGCTGCCTAAGGCACAAAATTAGGTGTATTTTGTCTTGCAGTTAAGCATATATTTGTGATCCACAATTCACCTCAAAGGCCACAGCCAAACTAGCAGCAGCACATTTAGGAGCTGTCGTGATCAAATCAGCCACAAAGAAAAAAGAAATCCAAAACAAGCTTATTGCTTGCCAAAGAAGCAACAAGAAATAAGTGCCTGTAGATTGGGATGTCCCCGGGTCTCTGTGACTGTATCAATACAGGTAAATAAAACTGTCACCAAGGGCTTGCCCCCTTTGCCTACACTTCAGGCTCTGCATCTGTATTCACAGGAACCGCTCTGCTGCATTTTATAGGTATGCTGAAAGTTTTAGCCCACTGAGAGAGACCCTTAAGGCTCCTCCTTTGCTTTTTCTGTTACCTACACAAAAAGTCAAAAGGGAGTTGTTTTCTTTTGTTTATAGCATGAATAGCAAGGGGTGAAAAATAGCCTGAAAATCTGCACTCGGGTTTGTCAGATGAATGAAGTATTTGCTCACATCAAAACTCAGGAATACTCACTTAGCTTTGGATTCTCCCCTTCCCATCAGCACTTGGCTTAAAACTGGGAAAAACACTTTCCAGACTTCTTCCCAGACGTGTGGGGAAGGAGGGATCTTTTCTTCTTTTTCCATACTTGCATTGCCAAAGCTAATATCAAGGAAAATCATTTTGTGTGTTTGCAATTTCTCTGGACAGATATATGAGGTCTGACTTGCCTGACTTGCCTTTGAGTTCTGAACAAATTGTTCCCTATGCCACTTTCCATTATGAAAGTCTTGGGATGTTTGTTTGGTTTCTCCCTGGCTTGAAAATTCAAAAAAAATAGTATAAAATGAAAAACATACTTATTCAAGCCATCTTTTAATCAACACCACACAAAAATTGCTACCCTAGGTAATTTAAACAGCAACATTGCTATCATATACCTTTAGATACTGAATTTAATCAAATTAAATGTAGTTAATGTGGAAAAACCCTTCAAAAATAGTCTTTAATGACTGGGGACTTGCCAGAAAATCTTTGGAAATACACAAATGCAACAAAAAACATTATTTCAAGAAACAGAGTCTTAGGAGAGCCACCCAAACTTAGAGCTTGTTCATATGCTAATTAATGATACATAGTTTTGTCATCTTCAGGGAAAATCAGCCTTCAGATCCTGCTCTGAGTAACACCCCTGTTTAAGTAGGGTGCAGCCACAAACACTCAGATCCCACTGAAGTCAATAGCACTCAAATGATACTGGCCTGTGGGTATGTGACTCAGTGCTTTCCAGAACAGGTGTGAGTTTCATGTGGGTTTAAAAGCATTGCCTGACCGAGGGTTTAAATGAGCACTGGCGGCTCCGCCAGCAGCTACTGTGAGCCAAACTGCAGCAGCAGTTTTTAAGAATTCCCTGTTCCTCTATACTGCTCATAAAGGCTAAAGAAATCAAGAAGTAGTGCTTAACTCTACCAATATAAAGCCTTCACCTTTATGTTGTACTCTGAGAAAGCATAAAACATGCCTTTCATCCAAGGCCTCCATTGATTCCCCTTTTAAAATTCCTAGTTCTATAATTATTAATTTTCCATGTTTAATATTTGTGTCCTGTTGAATTCCAAATGTCTGAATCAATACAATTTTGTCTTTTAAGCAGAGCAGACATGTACTGGAGCAAAGGTCATGCCTCTGAAACTTATCTCTGCATGCCAAGGTAACTACTGGACTCTTGCATTACTGGTACAGTGGCTAAAATACTTCTAGCTATCAAACTGACTCAGACATCTTTGAACTGTCCCTATTAAGTAATTAAGTATTATTGTGCTACTTTACAAATGGGATGTGAAGGCCAAGGGTCCCATTCAATGAGCTGGATGTCTCAATGATTTACCACAGCCTTCACAGAAAAACAGTGCAGAGCAGGGACTTAGGGTCCTATTTCTGGCAGGATTCTAACCCCTTCACATCAACTGCTCAGTATATTTATATTTAGTCCACACTAATCTAAATTTACCTCACAGCCTCCTAACACTAGAGCCTACATATAGTTTACAAGTCTGTAACAAAGGTTATCTGAAACCTCATTCCCTTTTTCATAGATAAAGCTCTCTTAGCGGATGCGGCTTTGACACAAAGCAGGCAAGAATCTCAGATATGCTTTCCCGAGTGTTAGTAACAGACACTTGAAACTTTGCTACCAGAAGAAAGACAGGCTTGCAATTGCTTCAGAGTTGAAAATCAGGAGCAGGCTTACTACATCTAGTGTCATTGCTCTTGTTTCTATTGGTGGGATTGCAAAGGTGCAAAATCAAGGTGAGTCCAGATACAGACGCATCCCTTTCTCTAGTAACCCTCAGAAATGGATTGCAATGCCATTGCAGCTGAACTGTCCTGTGACGCCGTGCATACAAAAGCATAAAACCAACACACTTTATAGGCTGGAAAAAATTAAAAGAAGGCTGAGGTTCTCAAATGAATGTGGGAGCTTTAATGTTTTTTCCAGACTGAGATGTGTCCAGAGCTCCAGAGAATGATGAGTTCCTCTCTTATGAGTAAAAACATCTACGTCAAGATTCACAGAAGGAAGCTCCCGAAGTCAAAGTCATTTTCAAATATCTTGATCACAATATAACTTCTTGCTCTGTTCTTTTGCTAAGTCTGAGAACTATATCTATTTCTGTGTGTGTGCATGGAAGATTTGTGTTTCGATATAATGCCTGATACTGTTCACCCTAGCCAGCATACATCAAGTAACAATTGCATCAGAAGGGTTAGAACAGCCTTTCCCTTTGTATTTTAGAAATGTTTTTTTCTCATGTACTTAGACAGTTGGCCACTTTGCTTCAAGTCATAGCTTGAGGGTCTTTTTTGTACCATGAGGCTATTGATTAATGCTGTGACAGCACTGGCCATGCTAAAGCACTTAGCAGGGAGAATCATGTAGAAGTTCCATTCTTCCAACCTATTTAGGCAGCAGAAAAATTAAATATAAACTGAACTTTTTAAGTCTCCATTGAATGTTTGTTCAAGTCTGAGGAGAAAATTCAGGTCAATTCACCTATCCCTCAAGTACTCCTCAGGGTTCATTAAAATTTAAAAAAAACCCCAAACTTCTAATAGATATAACCATCACTTAGAAATGACAAAAGTGTCCTTATAAACTAATAAGTCTGTAAAACATCACACAGGGAACCACAGACTCTCTGCTTCTCTTTGCTTGTTTGCTAGAGATGGCTAACCATAGGAAATAAATAGAAAAATGGCATTAATCTGTTGTTATATTTTACGCACAAACCTATTTACTCTAATATTTTCTTACTGCAGGAGCTGTAAAATGAAGTAGTTTATGGCTTGTTTGAAGCTCAATAAGGATGATGATTCATCTCTAGAACAAATATTTGGACATTAAAAAAAAAAGAAAGATTCAAGAAATAATGTCTGCCTTAATTTAGATCCTTTTGTGAAGAGTACTGTCCCTACCCCCACCACCAACTGACTCAGCTCACCTTTTCACTCTGAGCGACCAACAGATCGCTTACTTCTTTTCCAGGTTTTCCTGACACATGTAATATATAGTGTTGTAAGGCTTCTTCATATTAGTTAATTAAATTTTCCTTGGTCTTCACTCTGGCACTGAGACCTACAGGCACGGACATAGCCCTGTCCATGCTTTTAAACTCTCCTAGTCTCCAAGAGGCCAAACTGCCTTTGGGGAGTTACTGCCTCCTGAATCACTGAGTTGGCTGCGAGCTGTTATTTTCCGTGGGTCACAAGTGTGCCATTCATGGGCTGTTGCAGCAATAACTGTATAGACAACCAGGTGCCTGTGCCCTGGAGCCTTCCCTGTCACCACTTAATTTCCTGGCACAGATGTAGTCATTTGCTCAGTCCAGCATTGCCCAAGTTCATCATCTTTTCATACCTTTGAAAATCTGAGGTCTCCAACAGGTAACGCTGTACTCTACAGTAGCTCCACCTCTTTGTGTTTCTGCTGACATTCCCTAAGTTTAAAAGTTATTAAGGATTTTTTGAGTAAGAACAACCGCAAAAAGAAGAAAAAGAGACATCACAGCTCACAGATCTGACACCTTACTTCCCATTTACATAGCTTTCTGCCCCTGAAGATAGGGCTATCTGTGCTATACAGGGGATTCGCTTCTCAATTGCAGTAATATTGCATTATCAAACAATCCCTCCATAAATAAGGATCACATCCACAAGAAGTATTAACAACTGTTCATGAGAAATCTAGAGGAGTCAACATCAAAGTAAGACACCCTCTTTAAACCTGTGATAGAGCTGAAAGGCAGTTTTGGAAAGAAAAGTCTAGATTATGAGAGAGATGACTAAGGGCATCCTTTTCAATGGAAGTGAAATTTCATGATTTAATGGAGAAAAAAAATCCTTTTAATTAGAAAATGACAGTGACACTAGTCATATATAAAGTGCCTGGCTTATCAAGTAATTTGTTACTGCTGCATCATCAGATCCATAAAAATTCAAAATAAGAACGTGCTTCAGAATTTTCCAGGATCACAGCAAAAATTTCTAACCTGCTGAGAAATCATATAACTCCTACTTCTAACTAAGTCTGTTTGAGATTATTAGATATAGCATAGATAGATAGATAGAGGTAGAGATAGATGATAGAGAGAGATAGATGATATACAGAGATATAGATTATAGATATAGATATAGATTATAGATATAGATGATATAGATAGATATAGATGAATGTGCATATCTGATATGCTACACATTTATGCTTCTTTATCTTCTACATGCAAGTCTACAAATGAAAAAAGAAAATATAAAATAAGCCTGGTTCAGTGTTGACCTTCAACATTATTACTCTGGCATTCATAAGAACTTTATTCAGAGTCTCCTTCAGTACACATTTTCCTATTAATTCACAGTACCTATTGATGTAGGAAGCACTTCATGATTTCTTACTCATTGACTCATTATTTAAGTTAATATATTGTTTAGTAAGCTAAAAATTTTAAAGTTCTAAGGAGCTTCTAGATATAAATGAGTATATTATAGGCTCTGCACTAAGGAGATGGCATTCTGGGAAAAACATTAATAGGACCCACAGAAACTAACTGTTATGTGTGGACAATTTTAATTTTGAAAGGAAACATTAAAAACTAATGAGTAACATTAAGCCTAATATTAAAAAGCAAGCCACTGTCATCAAGGATTATAATGGCAACAGCACTATCAAAAGTATCAGATGTTACAACTTCATTACAAAACTATCCTAGTTCCAAGTGTTCCAAATTACAAATTTTCCACTCTTTTTAACAATTTTGAACTTGTGTCTCTCTCTTCCCATCTTTCATAGAATCATAGGATACCTTTCCTCAGCTTTGCTCCATATCTTGGAGTACTCTGTTAATAGTACACCTAATCCCTTTTGCCATAAATCAGCTTTGCATTTCCACTTGATTTGCAAATTTATTTCTCTGTCTTGATAAATGACCATCAATCATCTGTCTCCTCAGTTTACCTTGTTCCAAAGTCCAGATCACAAGCATAGGTACCCCTTCTGCTATGCAGTATCTCCTGCCCCTCTTCCTCTCTCCTCTCTTATCATATGTTCTTGAAGTTCTCCAGTCCTTGCCTCTCCCCAGTCACACTTTTTTCCCATCTTCCCACTGCAAGGTTTGTCCCCTTCCTGTTTTCTCTCTTCATCCTCTCCCCAGCCTGGTCAACACTCTCCACTCTGCATTCCTGCCTTTCTCCTTGCTTTGTTCTTCAGTTCTTCAGTTCTGCAACATCCCTACTCAAAAAAACCCTCTATACTTCAGTGCTTTAACAGAATCCCATGTTGTCTGAGCTGACGGCTTGTCACCACCCTTGATTAGTCTTTCAATCATCTTTTCCTTTTCCTTTTCTGTTTCCCTTTCTTTTTCCATTTCCCTTTCCTTTTCCTTTTGCTTTTTCCTTCTCCTTCTTCTTTCCCCTTTCATTCTCCTTCTTCTTGTCCTTCTCCATTTCACCCTTCCCAACAATACACTACTCCTTCGCAGGAGAATTTTCAGGTTTTTCAAAACTCCTTCCCTTCCAAGACCTTTTCTTCTCCTTCTGCAGGACATGCAGGACATATACTCTGCAATATTCATGCCAAGCAGACAAGCATCTCATCTGCTTCTTTCAAGCTTGTCTTTTAATCGCACTGGCACTCTTTCTCTCCCTCTTTCATATCTCTACTTCTCAATTTCCTCAAGAAGCTCCACCTCACCATATAAATGTCTTTTTAATAATAAAGTGTCTTTGACTCCACTTTCCACTCTGCCAACCATCTCACCCACCTTTTTTGTCTGCAAATGTATTCTGAAGCTCTTCCAATCAAGCTCAGTCCTAAGCCTTCTTTTTTTTCTAACTTCTTCCCTTTGCCCTCCAGTGAAGAAGACACATTTTCACCAAAGTCCCTCACAATCTATTCCTCCAAAAACCCAGAACTGGCACTCCTTGTCACCCTCTCCAACTGGCCTGAAACACTCTATTTGTAAAGCTGCTCTCCATGGACTCTGACTCATCTGTGTCTTGATTATCCTCTTTTCCCTCTAACCACACTCCAGTGTACATTTCAAAGGATTTTCCTCATTCTTCCCTCCAGTTTTCCACAGAAGCCTTCTACACCTGGGATCTGTCTCTGCTTCTTTTCATGTTGTCTCCAGATAACTCATTTACAGATAATTATGCAAATAATCAAATTCCAGATAATCTCATCTGCAAAATAAATAAATAAAGTACCTGCTCCATGTTTCAGCCATCTGCTTAAGCATGGCATGGTCAGAATGGGTTCTTCATCTTTCTCTCTGACATGTTCCCCTTTTTCTGTCACTCTGGAAATACCACTGTCTTGCCTCTTGTCCAGCTCTTCAGGTCCATGGCTTTGGCACAGCCTTTAGCTGAATTCCCAATTGATTCTTACTCCCTCCTTTTACTTTACTGTTATAAGTTATACAATTTTATTCTCATTCATAAAGTAAAATACTCCTCCAGGCTCTCACCATCTCCTGTCTCGACTAACATCATCTACAAATTTGTCAAATATAACATTGCTACCTATTTCCATTCATAACATTACAGTCAAGAAAACTTTCCTAGCCTTTTGCTCTGAGCATGTGATTTCACTTTTCACAGCCTTCCCCCACTTCATTCACACCAAACATCAGCTTCTTGTCTTCATTCTTCACAGCTTGTCTCCACAGTATTTATCATCTTTCATATACTAAAAGTGACAGTAACATTTAACACACGTTCCCAAAGCACACTTGGCAGAAACAGGCATTCAGGGCCAAAAGCAGAGGAGAGGTGAATTAACATCCCTTGCTTGAAGCCAGCGGGATGTGCCCAAGTGCCAACAGAGCCACTTATCCTATCTTTGCTGGTAAGGAAGGGAATTTACTCATCTGTAGCCTGGGAAGCAAAATAAAATTTAATTCATGCAAGATAAAACAGGAAGAGGCAACCCTTCTGAATCAACCCCTCAGAAGGCAGTACTGAATGGTGAAGACTGAGTTCAGGAACCAGAGGCAAAGAGGCACTGGGCTGATTTTGGTGGCCTTGTTCTGTGCCCAGTCATAAAACATCCATCAGAAAAATCCCTAAAAAGCTAAAGATGGATATGAATGAAACTCCAAGATTTGTTGGTAGAAGAGAGCTTAGATGCAAGGCTCTAAAACAGACTGTTCCAAATAATCTCCAAATATTTGAACTCATCAAGCTAGCAGGCAATTTTTTTCCAGAGTCAGAGCTGAATCAATGCCTACAACAGAAAAGGCCTTGCAAAAAATGATGTCCAAAGCAGTTAGTATATCAGTCTCCTAGTCTTTCTTTCAAACTGTCCTCCAAAAAGCATTCACAAAAGGCAGTCACTAGGCAGGTGAAAGGAAAAGGCTCTTTACATCCCAACGCATTAGAGCCAAACTGTGCTGTGCATGCAGCCTGTCCATTCATTCCTCCCTCCTTTCTCAGATCACTGCTGTTCACCTGCCTGGACTTCAATCACTGCTGCACATCTGGGAAGACTTTAGGGTCCCATTTTGACAGCACCTTCCCCTCATCCAATAGGCTGAACGTGAATCTTTTATACCAATAAATGACAACATTTGACAACAATCTGTAGATTTGTGCAGATACACAAATTTTGAGAGCTAAATACTGTCATTTGACCTTGAAAATTTTCAAGCATCAAACCTAAATTGGTTTCCCTTTCATTTGTCCATTAATAGCAAATTGTCTAGGCATTTGGCTTAAAAAGCCTCATGCTCAGAAACAGGCTTTTTGTCCAAATAGGCACTAAGCAAACCTCAAAGGTTTGCCCTGCTTCAGTTTTGATAGAATTGTTTTCATTACATTTATTTATTTCTGCTATGTATAATTTAGCAATATAGCAAAATAGACAAAAACTAGGATTGTCCTTATGGTATCCAAAGGGCCCTGCTTTTCAAGCCAAGGAGCCCACTCTGCTCCTGTAAGCCCTATGTCCTATTAGAAAGTCAATCCAAGATGATTATAAATTTATACTTGTTAAAAAGCAGAAAATGAACAAATCTCCCTGACTGTGCCTTCACAGAAAGCTTAGGTCCCTTTCCAGCTCCAAAAGGTTCCTTTAACAGGCTTGCACCCTGTAGGCACAGCTCCCAGAACCTGGGGTGCATCCAGCAGCTCTGGCCAGCTGTGCCCGTGAACAGAGCCAGGCTCCAGGCACCACAGCTCCCACAGGGTGGACGAGACCAGACCCTGCCTCCCCGTTTCTCCCGGGTGATAAGTGAGGCCGCCTGCAAACAGCAGGACTTCACGCCTGCTGAATCCCCCTTCTGCAACAATATCACACGCACTCCTGTTTTCTAAGGTCTTGCTGGTTTGAAACACTGCGGCTTTAGTTCTCTCTTCTGCTCTACAGGATGATCAGGAAGATTTATCAACAATCTAATATAGAGAGAAAAAGGGCAGGGGCAGTGGGCTGTCAACATTAGACAAGAACACATCCCCCACAAGCATAGTGCCTTCAGAAATAAAATGGAGAGCCTCCCTGCAAAGAGCCCTACAGCAATTTAATCTAAAGAAATATGCCTCCCTCAGGACTCTTCTTATGGCTGCCAGAGTTATGAGCCACACGCTGCCACATCATTAGTATGGTGTGTTTAATTAGCACATACATGTTGTGTTGTCTTTCTTTTGAAATAATGCAAAACTGCATGCTTTGTGCAAACTCCCTGCATTAAAATGACAAAATAAATCATGTCTTCTTTCAGGCAGCAATTTGTGATGGTAACATGCTGCAGAAAAAAGAGAGAGAGAAAAATAAATGGGAAACTAAAATAAAGAGATACTGAAGGAAGGGAAGGAGTTAATCAGAGTCTTCATAGGGCACAAAAGCTTAAAGGAAGATTTCAAGGCATTAACAGAGCTAGCATTTCTGGAATGTAAAATAGCATTCGTATTGCACAGCTCAATACCATACTAGGAATCGATATTCTCTGAAATGTAGCAGAATTTTAGAAGGTTGTTGTTTTGTGCAATCATGGACCTTTCAGCAGTGTCCCCCATGGGGTTTGCAGGCTGATAGTTTCTTAGGGAGGGTTGACAACTTTTCTTCTTAATGAATAAGAAGGTTCTCTCAGGTCAATGGCAAGATAATGGGGAAAGGAATATTTCCAGGTCCCAGGTTCATTAAAGCCTGAAATCTGTACCAAAGAGTTTTGAGTGGCTTTCCTCATGTGAGGACACCACGCTCAGATGGATCAGCAGAGATGTTCCCACTAGCCATCCACAGGGTAAATGAGGAGATGCTGCAGCAGGAGGTCCTTAGTTGGCCCTTCCTTCTTAGCTTGATAGAGCCTGAATTTATTTCCTTAAGGGCATGGTTCAAGGTCTGCTTATAATGCCAGTATTTCTCTGAGGAGTTTTAGCAGACAGGCAAGTTATCACTGAGGGTCTGATTGTGATTTCATTTATCTCTTTATATTGGTACTTGCTTTACATCTATTGTGTGCAGCTGCATAGGTGACCTCAGAGACCTTTTAAAATTAAAAACACCTTATTAATGGGAGTGTGAGCTCCTCGTCTCTTTCTTCTGTTTGTGCAGTTGCTAACAGAGTGGGGGTTTTGGCTGTGGCTGAGCTCCTGGTTGCTATGGCAATACAAGTAATAAATAAATAGTAAAAATAACACATTGGAATAAAATATTCTGATTTTGTAAGCATAATCTCTAGAATTGTCATAACTGCACTTCGTACAGTTTAGGCTTTCTGAGCACCATTTCCAAGCTACTGGGTTGCCCCAAAACACTTCTTAACGACGTCATGCCTTGTACGTGCCAGAAAATGGTAATGTGGCTCTACCATGCAACGCTGCAGCATTTTGGCAGTGCTGGTCATGACTTTGATTCCATGTTGTCAGAGGTGTGCCTGGGAGATGTGTGTGTGTGTGCGTGTGTGTGTGGACGTGTGAGTGCACGTGCCAGAGCCGGGCATGCCCAAACCAGTGAGTTTGCACATACGAAATACAAGCAGCAACATCATGAGCTTCTCTTTCTCCACAATACTACAACATGCGCACTATCGTTCAGGTTTAAAACCTTTTACACTTCTCCACTGTGCAAAAAAAGACCACAAAATAGCTGCAATTTGCATTTATACTCCCTTGAAAGAATATTATTATTTTTCATATAACAAGAATTAAACTTATGCAGCCAAGACGAAATTTTACAACATAAAGCTGTAGATCAAGAGTTAGATTTGAAAGAACCAGAGAATTTATGCATTCTGAATAATCTCAGAATTATGAGATTCTTCACAGTCTTTTTTTCTGAATGTGTACTAACATGCATTTCCATTGTAGATGGACATGAGTTCTAGAAATTGAAACAATGCCGAAAAATAGCTGGTTTTACTACTCTTTTGAAGGGAAAAATAACAAATATTGGTGGAAACTGATGTGTCTGCAGATTTGTTTCTTTATCGAAATAAAATTCTATTTAATCCTATAAAAATGATACATTAAGTTCATACAGAGATAAATAGCATATGCATGTGTATTGACCACACAGAAACTGCTGCTAGGTATAAACATTCATTCTTGCACAGTGATAGATATACCTTTTAATATCCAGTAGCTCCACTGGTCGTTGAAATGCTTAAGTATATTTTTGCTTGTTGACACATTTCTAAAATAGATGAAAAATTAAATGTTAAAAATAGAAAGTATAAACATTACTGGCTTGCAAACAGAGAGGAAGGTTCAATCTAAAAAGACCTGATGATACTGTGCAGATATAAAAGAAGCTCATATTTCTAAAGACAAACTTTGAAAAATTAAATCAATAATGCAGTGCATCTTCATTGCAATATATTTCACTGCACTGGACTGAGGACCAGCAGTAACACAGACATATGGGAATTGCAGCTGCTTACTACTGCAAGTTAAAAAAAAAAAAGTTACTTATTATGAAATAGTTATTAGTTACAGAAAGCATTTCTGAAGAATTAAAGCACAGCATTAACAATTTCTTTTATTTTTTCAGAGCAGGCCTCAGCAGGGAAAAATGGGATATTAAAAAAAAAGTCCTACCTTTCTCCAAATCCTCTGGTTACAGAAGACACTCCTCCAACTCATGTCTTCTTAACAGTAGAGAGTAATATGATTTTATATCATAACAAGCATCCTTTGAAACAAGGCTTTACATGGGAGAAAAGTTAAATTGCAATGGAATCACAGCCAAAGCAACATTATGCTCTTTAGAAGACAGCAGGTTATGAAAGATAGCTCTGACTTTTTCATGAGAAAGAAAATGGCCAAAGATGCAATGGAGGAGAACAGTAGGATGTGACTCTCCTTTCTCCAGCTCACAGTTTAATCACCGGCTTCTGCCTGATTCTGAATCCTACAGGGGTGATATCCCTCACAAGCACACCTAACAGACAAGACCCTGAACAGTAAGCAGGTAAGGTAACTTCTGGTTTATGGATCCTGCCAAGCAGCCAAACATTTGTTCATATCAGGACTTTAGGCAGTCAAGTGCATGCCTGCCCACAGAAAATGTATGCCCACAGAAAAGTGATGTGTGTTACCAGGACAAAGAGATACGCTAGTGAGCTTCAAACATCTGTACAGCTGGGTGGGAGGTACATGAACACAGTGCTCTCTCAGGCACCAGGCCATCCCTTCCTCCCGGTGTCTCCAACCCTCAATGTCAAACCCTAGGATATATCTACCACCAACCTACAAAGCAAATTTATCATGACAAACACAATGATAAAGGAGCATCCTGTCCCTGCTTTACCTCAGATCAGAGAGACATGCTGCTTGTTAACGGCAGTAACCTGATGCACACTTTTAATGCCACCTTTTGTCCAAAATAGAGAGGGGGTTTTTTTGTATTGAAAATACAAAATCTAGGGGGGAAAATGAAGGAATACAGTGCAGTAAAAGAGAAGCTTAATACATCTTTTCCATAACTTTATCCTCCTAAAGTTGCAAAGACATTCAGTGCTGTTCGTTAGGGAGTCAAATTTTGAAATTATAAGTAGTGGCAAACTTAACGTTCAAGAGCAAACCTGTGTCATTTATACCTATTAAGCCTAACAAATCAAGATGTGAAATAGGATCTGCACAGTCTGTTCAGAGTTAGAATAATCAATACAAGTGGGTTCCTACATTAGCTTTACAAAGAGCATAACCTGAATTGTAAGGCTAAGTTGGGTTCTTCTTCATCTTTCTGGATGAGCAGAGCATGGCTTACCAAAGGGCCACCCACCCTCCCTCTACAGCTTTGGCAAAGGCATCAGGCCACCTCGGCAGCACTGACACACCGAGAACATTTCCAGGTTTCCCTGTTGAGACTTCATTAAAGAGAAGAGCATTTATGTGCAATATCACTCTACATCAATGTCCACATTAAAGCACTGTCTGCAAGTGAACATCCACTGCATTTGCAAGTGGCTTCCAGTCCCCTCCAGGCAGCAGCACAAGAGGGAAGCCCCACTGAGCTTGCTCCTCTCTTCTACTGACCGTGAACATTAAGATGTGCATAACTGAGGGTTTATGAAAAGATTTGTTGAAAAGCCTTACTGCAGGTGGAAAGACAGATTTCCTTCACAGACTGTTCCATGTGTCGACTGAGGAAAGCTGCAAGGCTGATGGAGGCGTGCAAGTAACTGTGGGCACTGGGTAAAGGTGTCTGACTTGGAGATCACTGTCATTACTACAGTTACTCCCAGCAGAACTGGAACTCATAACTCTCTCTTCTCTCTGCTAAAACTCTTGAGGAAATGCTCCTTTAAAAGAAATCTGATGACTTTCCGCTAGCTTGGAAATATAAAAAAACTGCAGCACCCAAGCTAACCTTGGTGTATGCCACTTTTGATTCATCTGATATGAATTCCATCCTCTTTTCCACCCAAGATGAAACACTCATTTTAGAATGACATCCACTCTGTGGTCAGCTTGGCTTTTCCCATGTGGTTGGTATAAGGTACTCAACAAAGTGATGGATCTTTCAACACAAGACAATTTTATATGTGTGAATCCCCATCAAAATGGATCCCAGTCCTGAAGCTCAGCTCCTTGCCAATTCAAACCTTTACCTGAAGTTTTCCCTGACTGTGTTGTCTGTGTGCTGGCACCAATGAATTTTGCTAATTGAGTTGAGTCCTCTTTCCTGGAGGTATCTTCTTATTCTGCAGCACTATTTCCCTTTCTGAGCTACACACAGATCTCCTGCTGAATTTATGGAGTCCCACTGCCTTTGCTCATGATCACAGACTCTTTGCTGTGCAACATGCCCTGGTGGCAGCAGAGGTGTATGTTGTGGAAGCATCACCAACACAGAATTATTTCTTGTCATGAGGGGAAGAACACAGTCTGTTATTTTTGTCTTTATAAACCCATCTGGACATCTTCAGCTCACCAGATTTTTTTTCTGATTAAGGCAGCCAGACTCTAAAATCCTGCTGGCTTATGTCTTTCTATGTGATGCAGAATATCTTAATTTCAAGCGGCCAGAGAAAGGCAGCAGAATTTCCTGCCCCTTTCGTAGTCCTGCAGCAACGAGCCTGGGCTGATTTCTCTGCATACAGAAAGTCATTGAAAGCTAGAGGGAATTCTGTACTTGAAAGGGTTTCAGCCATGAAATGCAGCAAGCACCAGCAGCAGGTCTCTGTGAGATTCAAAGAAATATGTCATTCTTTGGGTATTCCATATCTTGGCAGGTATTTTAGCAGCATCTCTTTTTGCCTACATGGCTACGCTAGAGTCTCTGTACACTTGAGTGTGTGTATATATATGAACAAGAGAACATTTGAAAACAAAAACAATTCCAGTTTTTGAGCAAGCTGGTGTAAGTCTCAGACTAGATGAAAAAATATGTGATTTCTTTACGTTTCGGTGTAATCACTACAAGTTGTTATGCAAGATGTGTAAACAGCCAAAGATGTGGGTTTGTATTACAAAAGTATACTGAAGTACTGCTGGATTTACTTGTGGTTTAGTCGCAAAAATTCACTCCTAGATTTGAAACTCATGCTTTGGAGCTATATGGAAAGCATAACAAAACTACCGTACAGTGCGTTCACATGGTGCTTGTTCTAAAGGCGTTGTTAGAGAAACAGAAGTCAGAATGCTCCTGATACATTAAAAGCTGAACTGAATATTAGCACAAAGTTTATAAATAACTTGTAAGTCATAATAAGAAATTTTTAAAAGCCCTAAGTGGTAAACAAGGCAGAAAGAATGGACAGAAAATAATAACTCAGATAAGATTTGTGGGTTTTAATGAGCTGTAACTTTTCCATAATCTCCAACAGCCAACGTGTATCCTGTCTTGGAATATGTAAGTAATGATACTTTGACTATAGATACTCAGAGGTGTCTTCAGGGGGTGGTTATGCATGTAGCAATCTAATTTATCAAATCACAAGAATATATAGTGCATAATTAAAATGGGATATTCTTTGCTAAAATAAAGTTGAAAATAAAAACGTACTTTAAAAGGGAACCTGGTCTGGTAAACACTCATATAAAGGCAGCTTATGAGTAGCAAGTATATAGTTTACTGATGGCCAGATGGTCATTTTGGCAAAAATGGTCCTTCCACATGCCCAGATTTGGAGACATTTCTTAAACTGCTGCTGACCATCAGAAACAGACTTCTTGGCTAGTCTGTGGCCTGGTCCATAGGAAAGCTCTTAAGGTCTTGCCATTAGAGCTTAGCAGCAGAGCAGTCAGTCCTTATTTCTCACAATTCAAATGTGGGGGAACAAAGTTCTTCTCCTTTTGTGCCTTCTCAAGGTCTCTGCTCATGGATGCAGCAGAGCCTTTGGATACCCTCTGCTTCTGCCTCACACTCCCAGCTTGTGCCTGCCTGTCCCCACACAGGTACACAGGCAAGGTGTTCATTGCCATTTAAAAATTATTTTTCCACCTGTCACTACCTATAGCAGGGGAATCTAACAAACTCCTGCTGGGTTTTGTCTTCACTGTGTGTGCATCCCAATTCCAGGCAGAAGCATTTCACTGAGGAGTCAGAGGATGCATTACCCCTCTTTTATCAGTACACAACCCCAGTCATAATGTATGCCCACAGGAAGAAACGTTTCCCATGCAGGGAATGACTCAGACTAGGTCAAAGCAGCAATATAAGGAGTGTGGAGAAAAGTGAACAGTAACTGCAGCTTATAAAAGGTGGCATTTATCTTAACAGAGTGACAGCTGCTCACTGTGAAGTTACAAGGGAGTATTGTGATTTTCTGACTCTAAAGCCCACCTTTTAGGAAGAACTGATCTGGAATATGAAAAGACTGCACATGCTGAAAAAGTCTTTTTTAATGAGACAGGGTCAGATTGTGATGAAGCTCACTCATGTTGAGTGGCATTTTCCTTCTATTGGCCCCATTGACATTAACACTATCATTATTAGTAAAATAAAGCTGAATACAATGCAAATGCAGTTGCAAGACTTTTGCATACTAATAATTGATAATTAATAAATTTCAATAGATTCCAATATTTTAATTTTTTGTGAGTGACCAGCTCTACTGGAAAGTAACAAGAGTATGGTGTTCCCCTGGTAGGACTATAGTAATTACCAGCATATCTAATTGATTTTACATCCCCATCCCAGGGTATCTCCAGTTGTGTTAGGGCCTAATAGCATGAGGTGCAACAACTATCAGGCATGAAGTTAACTCTCTGTTTATAAGATTACACAATGACTAAGCTTTAAAAAAAGCATAAACAGTGGTGTAACAAGGCTGTCATTGAAATAAAATGAAACTGTTACAAAACATAACTACATTTTATTATAGCAAAGTGAAACACAATCAGAAAACGGTTGCCTTTCAGAATAAATGTTCCACCAGCCTGCATACAGCATGCTACGCAAAGTCCCGGGCTTAATCACCTCTTAGCTGTGTCATGCAGTAAAAATATAGATAAAATCAACCAAAGTTGTGCAAAAGCAGATTAATCATTCAATTTGTATTGGAGATGGGTTGTGCCTTGTAGTATCTATTGGTTATGCTGTGCTGGGGAGTGGTGCCACAAGAGTGGAGAGGAATTCATGAAGCTCTAACCCATATTGCACAACAGTTGCATCCTAGGTGTGCCAGAGGAGACAGACTCATAACCTGTTGGGAACAGCCTGGCTGCAGCTCATTTATGGAAAAAACACACTGGTCTGCCCTTGTTCTGGCCGTGAGTTTGTTTTCAGAGTCCCTCAGAGGAGGAGAGAGCTGGATTCCTCACAGGCTATGGTGTGCCATAACCTGCACGATACCCTTGGGCTGGCAGAAGACTCATTGCCCCTCAGAAGGTCTTGGGAGGAAAGAAGGCTGAAGAGAATGGCTATGTGTAGTTTTATAGCAGGCAGATAGCAACAGAGGCTGTGCTGGGTGGGCTAGGTTGGACTGGCTTTGCTCAGCTTCATCTGGTTTTTTCCTTGCAGCTGGGGAACACTGCTTTGCTCAGGTGTTACTTGAACAGACCTCACGTTTTTCATTTATGCTATTTAATCTCAGCACTCGTGAAACAGAGATGTCTCAAGGTGCTATTTGCAAGGTCATCAGCTAACCTCACTTTAAAAACTCAAATAGTTCATTAAATTAAACTCTCTGATTTACTATAGAAGACCAGAGGTAAGAAAAGAATAGAAGTTGGGAAGAAAGTTTCTACTTTTTTCTTTTTTTTAAGCACTGAGAATGAGAAAGTAGAGATGTAAAGGGAAAAACTTGGAGCCAGAAGATCCAAACTTCTCCTTTATTCTAAACTTAGCACAGCCACTGGCCCACCGTGCAGATGACTCAGTGCACTTCCTTGAACTTAAATCATTCCTCTTACAAAACTTGTTAAAGAAAGACGTCAGTGTAAATTAGATGTTGTGTCTAAGTTTAGCTATGGCCAATACATAAATATCAGAACTTTCATGTGTTCTCATTTTTGTCTGCTTAAGAAAGATGTGTATATACTTGTACATATGCATATATATACATAGCAAGGGAGAGAAAGACTTCTTTGTGCTATTTTTGCAGCTTCATTTACATATATTGTTATTTTGCTGGTGACATAAGAGCTCACAACTGATTAAAAGTTTAACCATTTTCAGAGCAGCCTGATTGCCATAACGCCCAAGCACTCTTCATTCTCTCAAACTGTCAGGGAAGTTTCAATCCCATCCAAGCAGTGGGAGCTGAGAGAGTACACATTCGGCATATAACATACATGATGGCTGATTTCTTGTGACACTAATCTTCATTCCTGGGGGAAAGGCAATCATTTATTCATAACTCTACCACTCAAAAGTAACCATTCTTCTCACCATGGAGATAAATGTCAAAACAGAGACCATCCATAGGCTGAGTCTAATCTAATCTGTCCAAAATGAATATATATTTAGATCTGTTGTCAAATCTTGAATAGCAAACCCTTTAGCCTGGACAACTACTTCCTCAGTCTGCCCTCTCCATCTATAAATATGCATACCAGAAGGGATATATGCTATCAGATAAGCTTATTAATCCTGATAACATGGACAGGATATGATGGCAACCAACATTTCTGATATGAGAAAAGAGTCAGACCACAAAGCACAGGACTTTTGGAAACGTGTAACAGAGAGGTAAAAAACATACAATTTTTTTTAAAATGTCTCTATCATTCAACACCCACCTGAAATCAGCAGGGCCTCCACTGCCAAGTGGCTGATGCAGCAAATGAGAAAAACAGGGTCCTACCTGGATGTCTGTGGAAAATGTCAATGGAAATCCCCTTTCTCATAAAACTTACTTCTCAATGTCCCTCTCCTTTCTACAGTTCACGTTTCCATTTGGGAAATGTCAGCTGGAAGGTGTTTATTTATGATACACCATTTCCCATCCAACTATACCCATGGAGTTCCTCATATTCTCTTGAAAATTGTTGTCACGATTTTCAAGAACAACAAGAAGGAGGACCCAGTAACTACAGGCCTGTCAGTCTCACTTCAGTGTCCAGTAAAATCATGGAAAAAGTTGTTCTGGAAGGTATTGAGAAACACTTGGTCATTGGTCACATTCAGCACAGCTTCATGAGGGGAGAGTCCTGCTTGTTAAATATGATTTCCTTCTATCACAGGATAACCCACCTAGCTGATCTTGGAAAGCTGGTAAATTAATCTTTTTGGACCTCAGCAAAGGTTTTGGTATTGTCTCACAGCATCGTTATGGATAAAATGTCCAGCACACAGCTGGATAACTGTGTTACGTGATGGGTGAACAACTGGCTCACAGGCTGGGCACAAAGAGTTACAGTGAGTGGGGTGATATCAGACTGGTAACCCGTCACCAGTGGGGTTCCACAGGGCTCCATTCTCAGCCCTGTGCTCTTCAACGTCTTCATAAAAGACTTGCACACAGGACTGGAAGGAATACTAAATTTGCTAGTGATACTAAATTGGGAGAAGTTGTTGACTCCCTTGAAGGCAGGGAAGCCAAACAAATTAGAGACATGGGCAAGCACTAACCGTATGAATTTTAACAATGGAAAGTGTTGGATTCTGCACCTGGGAAGAGCCTGATTTTGTGTGTTGACTGGGGAATGAGATGCTGGAAAGCAACGCTGTGGAAAGGAACCTGGAGCTCTTGGTCAAAGGCAAGTTGAACATGAGTCAGCAGAGCCCTGGCAGCCAGGAGGACCAACCGTGTCCTGGCAGGCATCAGGCCCAGCATCGCCAGCCGGGCAAGGGAGGGGATTGTCCCGCTCTGCTCTACACTGGGGTGGCCTCACCTCAAGTCCTGTGTGCAGTGTTGGGCATTACAAGCTATTAGACAGCATCCAAAGGAGGGCCATGAGGATGGTGCAGGGTTTGGAGGAAAAGCCATACAAGGAGTAGCTGTACTGGGTTTGCATGGCTTG
>WBMZ01012322.1:0-34548 GCA_013400975.1 Atrichornis clamosus
CTCCTCTCCTCTCCTCTCCTCGATAGCAGAGGTGCTCAAGTCATCTGATCATTTTCATGACCCTCCTCTCTACTTGTTCCAACAGGTTCATGCCTTTCTTATATTAGGCACCCCAAATCTGGATGCAATACTCTGGGAGGGATCTCTTAAGAGTGAAGTAGAGGGTAAAAATTACCTTTCTTGGCCTGCTGGCCACGCTCCTTTTGATGCAGCCCAGGACATGGTTGGCTTTCTGTGCAGCAAATATACATTATCAACTCACATCCATCTTTTCACCCACCTGCACCCCCAAATCCTTCTCTGCATGTCTTCTCTCAGTCAGCTGAAGCCCTGGTCTTCTTGGATGTCTCATGTGTTTCTCTCTTAGGCTCTATCTGAAATAGTAATTGTACGTTGTCAAGAATATTCACGGGCCATGAAGACAGTTGTCACAGTCCTGCTAGGTTTATGATATTAAAATCTTTTAATATTTCAACAAGAGCAGTGTGGGTATATCAAGGTGAAATAGTGGGTATTGTCCCAGACTGAGGGTAAACCCCTGGGAATGATTTGGTAGAGGGTGAGTTGATCCAGGCCCAAGTCTTCTCATGCTGGGACATCTCTAACAGCTTAACAGTGGAGGCAGTAAAGTTATACTGCCCAGGCCTTTACCATAGCACTGTTTCATGGTCTACTTTATAGACACAGTAGTAGAGTATTATATGTATATCAGTTGTGCCCCAGTCTTAGAAATCAAGTCTTTCTCTTTTTATTTGATACATTTCAATGGTATCCTGACAACCTCTGTGTGACCAAGGAATCATGTCTAGTTGGGAAATGAGATGAAGAAATAAACAGGGTGGGACAGCCATTACTGGTCCATGGAAAAGTAGTTTACAAATGGCAACACAGATCAGTAAAGCTCTATGAAGTGAATGTCTTCAAATTCCCTTTAGTTTTGGGAGTTATCTTTGTTTGGGATACAGCTGTTCTACTTTACTTCTGTGGTAAAATCAGGTATTGAGAAATAACTGGGAAATGTTTGGTTGAATTTAGGTTAGCTTTAGACATGTGGTGAAATAACACTTTGAAGGGAAAACTATGCAATGCAAACTGAAATGTGCATTTGTGGAACATATTTCCAATGTGCAGTTTACAACTCTTGAGTTCTCTGTGTCTATTTACCTTAACATAATAAATGCAATGCTACAAAAAGACCTAGTAAAGCCATTCTTTTCTTTGAATAAAAGCATTTATCGGTAGAAATTGAATGCTTATAAATATTGTAGGTAAGGTCAAAATTAGACTTAAGTGGAAAATCTGAAGTGAAATACTTACCATAATTCAGTTTCTGAAATGCAAGTATATACATGTTCCTCTGAGACTGCAAGCTTTTATACCTCCCCTTACATCCAAGCTTTAATGGAAATTCATAATTTTAAAGCTGGCACACTTTTAACTTGAAATTAAATCTTTCCTTTCTAAGTTTTTGAAAGCAGCAGAAATTTAAAAATAAAGATTATTTGTTTTCTTAGGAGTTTTTTTTCTGCTATGTGAAGAATTATAGCCTACATTTACTGCTTGAGATAATCTAATGAATGTTGTACTTTCGTGTTTGTGAGAAGGCTTTGATTTTCTTCTCTAAGCCTCATTTTAATTGCTAGTTTGGTAAGGAATGTTTTTAAAAGGTTAAAATATATATAAGTTAAATAGCTTCCCATGTTTTCTAATTGGACAAATGTTTGAAGAGGACTTGTTCGATTAAGTTTATCTTATACCTGGAAAATAATCTTGTTCTATGAGCAAAAAAATGGCTGATTGTACCCATAATGTTTTTCTTAAAAAAGATTTTCTTCCCACAGCTCAAGATAGAAAAGTATGTTTTGCGCTGAAAGCCATAAAACCCTGTAGGTGTCAGTTTATGGGGTTCTGCTGAGAAGCATGAATCCTTTGGTTAGTTATTGGCACCTTGTCAGCATTGTTACCTCCCTGTTTACATTCTCCTGGTTTCAAAAGTATTTGAAATTTATTTGCCTGTATCCAGTCTTTTCTTCATTGATTTTTGGTGTGGAATCCATTGCATAGCGTTTCTTTCTAATTTGTGAACACAACTGTGAAACATAATTTTTGTCAGCCAGTCAACTCTTTGGCAAGCAGCAACACACACAAAAGCAGTTGCAGTGTATGGCATACACATTACTTTAAGAGGAGAAAGAAACTGGCTTTTTTCTGAGACTTCTACCTTCTGCAGCACAGGGAGGATGGCTATGAATACTTTCAGTGTTTTCCTGACAATAAAAAGACTCATGTTGTCTCCATCAAAAAGAAAGAAGGCCCGTTTTGCTATCTTTTTGACAATCTGAGGGATGCCTGTAGATAGATGATATGTATCTTTATTTTTTGATGTATCATTTATCTCCTGGATAGAAATGATCTGGTAAAGGCTTCTAGCAGCTGAGAATGAAGGGAAGAGTGGAAGGAGGGAATGAGATCAAAAAAACCTATTGGGAAACGAAGCTTGCTGCCGTTCTGGCCTTGTAATATGAAACTGGCTGAAGCAGCTGAGAAGATTCACATAAGAGGCATAAAGAATTTGGTAACAAGGATAAGGGAAAAATTAAATCATAATTCAATCTTCTGCTCTGTTACTAGCAGTGTGGGACATGTTAAAGAGTACCTGTCTGTGTATATCTGTCTCAGCAGGATGTTTCAAACTCCAGTGTTTGATATCAAGGCTATTGCTCTATCCTGTGGAGAAAGATGCTTCTAAAGGGCAAATTGTATAGAATTAGCCAATAAGAGTCATTAGACCAGCTGTGTCTTTTCAAACATCCACTTCTCTCAGCAAATAGCTGAGTTGAGTCTACACTAGGCACACCCTTAGTCTGAAATGTACCAAGACTTCCCTCTGTGATTTAGCACTTCACTGACTGCTGGACTTGTTCATCTGTGTTACAACTACTAGTAGTTAGACAGATTGTGCCAAAGTGGAAAACAGATTCAATTTACTCAATACATCACAATAGCCATATCTCCCACTTTTCCAGGATATACAATTAAAACCAGATTAGGGAACAGATTGGGTGAGAGGTATCCTCTATTTGACTTATTTAAACTGAGTAAAAAAGAAAAATAAATAGCTTGAGAAAATCAACAATTCTGGAGAGAGCCTGAATATTATGTTACATGTGAAAATAGGGGAGGACTCAAAACAAGGAAGCAATCTGGACAAGGTTGTGACATTACCACTTTTTTTTTCTCTAGTGAAAGTAATTGTTTTGTGTTGAACTTTGCCTCAGCAAGCCCCAAACTAATGGGACACTACTGGGGACATGGGGGATATTTTATTTCCAAGCAGTGAAGCGTAGCTGAGAGGCAGTCATCCAGCTACCTGCACTGGATGGAACAATTTGGTGCACATACCTGCTTCGATGCATAGAAATTTTTCAGGTTACCAAAGAGGCAATTGTTTCAAGGACTTTCAAGCTGGAGAACTCATCAGAGTACCTGTGTTTTACTAAAATAGCATCCTTCATTGTCCCAGTATTTCCTATGTAACATTTTAAGTTTCAAAGTAGAAAGAGTGAGATACATAGGCCTAGAATCAACGGTAGAAGATGCAAAACCCCTAAATATTCACACAGCCATTATCTATTTTAGCTGCTGAGGTAGGATCCTCTGAAGGTTATACTACCAAGCTTGTAGGATCCTTCTGACGAGGTCACTTGTGGGATAGACTGACCATGTGTCTGAGTGGGGATCTAAATATTTTACATGAGAGACTGTCTATTGTGAGGAATCCTTTGTTGATTGTGGAGGTTAAAAACTGTACTTAAGAAGTTCTACATCAGTTCTGCAGTGAGATTGGGGTGGTGGATGGAAATAGGAATGTATTTAAACCTCAAGTTTTTCCCACAATATAAAGACTTTTTTCTTGCACTACCATGATTTTAGTTTTCTGACATATCCTCTGACTGTAAAGAACAAGGAGAACAGATATAGCAGTCTTTGTTACATCTGTGAAAGGCATTATTGGACAAAAATTTTGTAATTCAGAAGGGATTTTAGTGTGAGGAGTGCTGAAATTCATTTCTGAGTAACTGTGAATCATTGTGAAAAAAGGACCTTTATTCTCCTGCAACTTCTAGTGAGCTACCACTGTGAGACACATGAAAAATTATTCAGACTTCATATCTTATTAAGCTGAACTACTTTTGTTGCTCCTTGATTTTTAGAACAGCTAATTCTTTATAAGTTACAGGTAGTTATGTTCCAGAATAATAAAAGTACCCAGAAAGCACAGCCATAAAACATCATTGCCCTCTTGTCAGGGATAAAATAAGGTAAGAGTCAGACAAAAGTCAAACGAAGTGTGTGGTATCCTGTTTGCTAGACTTGTACTTCATTGGACTGGAAGAATGGGGATTCCAAAGACAGGAAGGATTAAATGCAGGAGATGTTCCTATAAACAGACTCTCAGCCTGCAAGTGACAACTTAAAAAAGTAGTAGGGCTTGTTGAAGTAGGGCTTGTTGAAATAGGACAAGGGATAATGTTTTTCAACTAAAAGAGGGTTGATTCAGACTAGTATTAAGGATGTTTTCATGATGAAGGTAGTGAAGCACTGGAACAGTTTACGCAGAGAGGCGATAAATGCCCCTTGCCTGGAAACATTCAAGGTCAGGTTATCTGGTGCTCTGAGCACCCTGATCTAGTTAAAGATGTCCCTTCTCACTGCAGAGGAACTGAACTAGAGGACCTTTGAAAGTCACTTCCGACCCAAACTGTTCTATGATTACAGTAGGAAAAGGAATCAAACCCATTGACAACTAACTTTCAGCTGAGCATGCAATTGCACTAGGCAGAAGTTAGACTGACGTACACACCACACACATTGTGTACATGTAAGAATATGTTCAAAGCATTCCTCTCAAGGTCTCGCAAGTGTCTTGAAGACCTTCTTTTCATTAAAAAGAAAATAATAAGGGTGATCCATGAGAAACAGTCTGCCTGAAGCTGAAGCCCTTAAAGACAATACTCACTATTTGAAAACTGTCTTGTCGGAAAACTCCTGGCTCACCCTAGTGTTAATGTTTTGGTAGTTATAGTGTCTGGTCAAAAGCACAGCAATCAGAAATAAACCCACTACATATGAACTGTAATTGGCAACATGAAACTAACTGTGATTTGGATTTTTCCAAATAGGTCGTTGTGCTGGTCATCAATTAAATTTACAGAAAATAGTTAGATATAATGACATATCTCATGCAAAATACCTGTACGGAGTGTGCTGAAATCTGTGGGTTCTTATTATTTCAGTGTATGTATGATCAGATTTAGAGTCTTTTCATTTATGAAGCTTGGTTGAATGCAAACCTTCAAGAAGACACTGACATACTAAGAGAAACCTCTTTAGTATTTGTAAGATCTTGACAGTGCGAGACCTCTTATTGCAAAAATGGTCATTGAGATCTACCGTAATGCATAGATTTGTTAATATGACTATTAAATGAAGGTATGTATTTTACCCTATAACATTCAGAACTTTATCTTTTTTATCATCTCACTCTTATACTGAACCATGAGAGAAAGACAAGCCTTAGAGCTTGGGTACTTGATAAGGAATAAAAAAAATCAAAACATAATTAAATGCCAGGCATTATTAGAGAATGCATGGGTGAACCTTTGCTAGCCGCTTAACTGCCATGACTTGGATTTTAAAAAATGATAAGGCTTCAAAAAGATTTTTTTATGTTTAATGGAATTTTCATACACAATATGGTTTTTAAAATATATTGCTTACAATGATTTCAGTTTTGAAAATCCCATTAGGAAATATATTCATCTTTAGGAACCAAAATACTTTCACTTTTGGACACCACTTAATGCAATGCTTAACCCTAAGTGCCACTTCTGTACCAGTTTGTTTGGAGATTGGTCAGTTTGGTTTAGAGAGAAAGACATGTTGTTGGTGCTGTCTGCATGTGAACATGAATCTGCACAGAGGTTCTTCCACAGAAGTCTGAAAAAGCTTGTTTATTGGTGTGACCATGTGAGGTTTTCATTAGAAATGTTCATGCACAATATAGCTCAAGCTCTACTTTCAGGCACACCACTGTCATTTTGGAGATTGAAAGGAATGGAATTATTTCACTGGTGTGAGAAAAGACTATATTATTTCCTCAAGTACTGTATTCAGGTATTATTGAAAGGAAGGAAGGTCTTGGTCCTTTAACTTTCCTCAGCACTACGGAAAAACAATCTTGATTGTCTTTTCAGGCTGGTGCTGTCCCTGAAAGCTGGCTCAGCTTCTTACAGATTTTGAAACATCATTGGTATTTTCTTAAAAAATAGATTGGACTATCCATCCTTTTGTGGTAGTATTTGGAATAGTATTTGTACTTCTGTACAATTATAAGTTATTTTATAAGGTGGTGCAGAATCCATTGTTTTTTCTTACCTAACATTGCTTTAAGTGAGAGAGCACACTTTGTTGGTATCTCTAAGGAGAAAATATCTAATGGAAAAACTTTGTAGGTTGAAAGACATTAAAAATGTTCAACTATAATACTGACTGCACAACAGTTTATTATATCTCTACTTTTCTGCCAAGGGCCAAGTCACCCAAGGGCACTTCATAAAAACTGATGATCTGAAGCTGACGTTGCAGACAGACTTACCACCTTATCTCCAAGTTAATGTGATAGTATTGGCCAGTGCTTAAAATCATGCCTGACAACAATGTCAGTGAATCATCTGCCAAGGCACTGAGCGTGTTTTACTTCAGTATCCTTTTCAGTATAATAAGGATTACTGAGAGATTTCCTACTTGACACAGAACTGTAAATATTTTTTTGTTCATAATATGGCTAATAAAAAATAATTTCCTAAGGAAAAAAAGTTGAGAAGAACTATGATTAGTATTTTTCATATACTATCTGAATATTTCTTCAAATAGAAACTTCTGTCTGCTGTTCTTATGGAGTGATTATATTTTCTTTTATGGTATTATGAAAGACCAGAATTACCATCTTTTTGTAAATGATAACAAAAAACAGACAGACTCACTCTGAAATGTCAGATTTTTCCTTTGTATCTATAGGGAACTGAGGTCTTCTGTGATGTAATTTCATGATTCCTCAATTTTCTGATTTCTTAGTTAAGATCATGACATATTAAGAAATTTATTGTGTGCCAACTGAGCATTGTGATTAAAATTCAAAGGTAAGGTTGAAATGTAAAAACAAACAAACCAACCAACCAAACCCCCAACACACTCAGGAATATTCAAGCATCACTATTGAGAAACTAATTTTTTTTTTCCAGGCTTGAAACTCAAAGAGTATATCAAGGATTTCATTAGATTCTGCATTATGCTGCTGTCAGTCGAGCCATGCTGCACACACTGTTGAATCACCATGTGACATATTGGTGTAGAGGCTTCTGTCTGTTAAAATAGATGACAAAGGCTAACTCTATTGCCACTCCTGTTTTCTTGTCCAGACATACTGTTTCTTTTCTAAAAATGTGTTTGTTACAGCATCTTGGTTACTTTTATGAGAATGAAGCTTCATGAATATTATGTTGTTTCACCTGCCTACTCTTTAAGCTTATAAACTCAACATGAAACACCCATACCTGGGTATAATTAAAAGCAACCAAACCAAGGGCCCTTCTGATGTATGTTCCCTTTCCACCTAGTGCTTTTAAGAGAATTACTTTGTTTTTCATCTTATATTAAATCAATATAGCAATGATTTTTATGTTGTTGTTTCTTTCCTTCCCCAGATGTACATCCAGACAACAACACTTACTGTCTCCATGAGTTTAAGTGCTTCTGTGTCTCTGGGCATGCTCTACATGCCCAAGGTTTATATTATCATTTTTCATCCAGAGCAGAATGTTCAAAAACGGAAGCGGAGCTTCAAGGCTGTAGTGACAGCTGCAACAATGCAAAGCAAACTGACCCAAAAAGGAAATGACAGACCAAATGGCGAAGTCAAGACTGAACTGTGTGAAAGTCTTGAAACCAACAGTAAGTCATCTGTAGACTTTCCCATGGTCAAGAGTGGCAGCACATCTTAATAGATGTATGTTCACAAGAATGCACTTTTAATAATAAACTTAATTTTTGTTGCTTGTTCTGCATGAATCCAGAGATGTGTCAGAATTCATGTACTGCTGAATGCAGGAATGTTTAGAATTGTTTCAAAGAAATTGATTTTCACAGATGGATAGTATAGAAAAAAAAGCACAAGCAGATTTTGAAAAACCACATCTTTTAAAAATAATTTGTTTTAGTTAGTACTAATTTGATGTATTGTGCATTGTTGTGCCAGCTGTGGTATGTCCTGACAGTTCATAAGGTGTATTTCTGGTCATCATTGTATATTCAAAACTCAAAGGCTGTTGAAAAAAAAAACCTATAATGAAAACAGCTAACATTGTTTTTATTTTGGAGTCAGATATGGAAGTAAAAATAATGTTTTTTACCTTTCCATGTTAACTTAATATTTATTGACTTGTTCATTTATCACAACTCATGACTAACACTTCCCAGAGCAAAGCTTCCCATCCAGGTTTTTATTGTGGTCTTACTCATCTTGGTACAAAATCGTGATCATTTATATGACGCTTAATCATTACACGTTCTGATATGTTATGGGTTTGTAATGGGAAAAAATTCTTTCTCCTGTCAGAAAAGTTTTTGAATCCTGCTACATCTCTAAGTTGCTCTGGTATAGAAGAAAACAGAGATTATAACTTCCATTCCACCACGTGACATACCACATTATAAACTGGACTTTGTAATAACAATAATAATCCAATGAGCAGAAACATTAACCTTACCCCCAGTGTTTAGCAATGGAGAATTGTTTTCTATGGAGAAATGAGAGGTCACATGAGATGGACAGCGGCTGTTACAGCTACGTTTTTCAGCCATTTTACTGAAAATGACGTGGTTTATGTTTAATTTTTATTACTTATTGATTATGTTGACAGGTGATTAGATAGTACTGTTTTGGTTAAGCACATTGAGACAAGGCAGTACCAAGTTTGCATAAAAATATTGTACTTATTTCTGAAAAGTGCAACTCCCCACTGAATTCAGTCAGAGTTTGTCAGATTGAAGACTGTGTGAAAGTAGTCCATAAGTTTACTGTACTATAGTTGCTGATCCATTGAGGATACTAAGTACAAACTATTTCTCTAGAAAAACTCATGACCCTTTAAAATTTTAAAAACAGCTAGAGTAAACTATGGGTTTATACAGCTTCAGATTGTGACATATAACAAAGGACAAACAAGAAAGGCATAGAAAATCCTTATGGATCAAATAATAGCATAGGAACATGAAAAACTCTATAATTTTGCAAATCTTCAGAAGTCACCAAAAGAAAACTCAGAAGGGAAAGAGAGATGGATTTTGCTGAGTGTGCAAAATTATAAGGTTCTGAGGAAAGGATAAAGGAGGATTTTCACAGCAGGATGAGAAAAAGTGTTAATAAGAAAGTCCTGGGTATCTGATGTTTATCTACTGTACCTACTTAAGAAATGCTGTATCTGATATTCCTTAAACTATGATTATGCATAATTCATAGAAACAGCTGCTATTTGGAAGCAAGTCTGCTTCTCCAGTAGTGTGTGTATGTGGGGTGATGCTCATTTACTGTGCTCTAAACATGATTTTAACAGTAACATATCTATATAATTCTGAGCTCACCAGGAGTATATCCTGACTAGACTTTCATGCAGGCATCATAATGCTTCATAGGCAAAAATTTGGTCAAGTCATTTGCACTCCAGAAAGCTCTCCCTATGTAATTGAGTTCTAAATCTCAAGATGTGTTTCTCTCTTCCCTGTAATAATTATTGTCAAAACTTGTGGAGGTTCCAGTGAATTATAAGTGCACAATGCCACTTAAACCCTTTTCACTAGGTCAATAGTAACAACGTCTTGACATGGCAAAATTTCTTCTTGCCCTGACTCCATATGAGGTAGATCTTTCATTTCAGTGATAGCATATGCAACTGATTGCAAAATATCAGTCTACTCCTAGTATAACAGAAGTGGGTAGTGAGTGTTTCCCATCATTTACGAAGCACAAATACTAGTAATGATAGCAATGCTCTTAACTAGAGGAGAAATAGGATGAAACAGTCAGATAATGCCTTTTGCTTACCATCCAGAGACAACTCTCGCCTATCTAGTTTGTCCTGTTCCATGTAACATACTTTATTCTATGTTGTCTTCCACATGAATATATTCATAGGATTATTTGTGAAAATAGGTCTATATTCAGTGGAAAACAAATTGTTTCTGGGAAACAGGATGAAAAAAACCCATTCAGGTGAGGTTACAGAAGGCAATGACAAGTACGTTAAATGAATATAGGCCACATCACAATAATCATTCTAAATTGCTTTAGATCCTCTTTTATTTTATTCTTTTTCTTTTTGTCTCATTCCAACAGCAAAGTAGTAACTGGAGGTATAAAAGAGTGTTCATTCCCAGAAATATTTTAAGCCAAGACCCTTGTTTTTCTGGTCATCTATGCTTGCCAAATGTAGTTCATTTTATCATTGTGAAATGCTAACAGTCTTAAAGAGCAGGACACCAACTGTGAAAGCTTTCTGATCCCCAAACACAAACTCGAGGCTTCTTCTGTAGAATTATGAAGATGTGCAATATTTATCAAGTACAAATACCCAAACATTGTTTGGAGATGAGATTAGTTTTAATACATTTCAAACTATTGTCTATGCTAACTTCATGTGCTATCACTTTTTAAAGTATCAACACTCAGAACTCAATTGGATAATTTTTATTTCTTGATCAATTCTAGATTAATTCTGTCAAAACTACTTAATTCTCAGATACACAACAAATTCAACTATTCAACAATTTACTCTGTATCAGGTGAGGTGTAGTAACTACTATTTTTGTATTTGGTCTTGCAAATGTCCTCACATAATTCAGCTTATTGAGATGTGATAAATAGGGTTATGTTACATTGCTCTGGGCTAAAATCATGCACATGTCAAGTTATCACAGAATTCAGCTCATACAGGATAATGTGGCAAACTAACTTAACCTGATCATATATCTGAGCCTATATTCAGGGAAAAGGGAAAAAAATGAGCTCTGATCCTTCTGTCCTTTTGTTCCCAAGTGTACAAATATTGCAGATGTGCATTTATCTGTTATTTCCTAGCAGGGAAAAAAATCCTTTTATGCTTGAAGAACATGGTGCCATTTCATCAGTCCTGCATTATTTTCAGTAGGAACTTAGCAGACCAAAAGAAAAAATAGAATCCTCTCAGAAATCCAGCTGTGGGAACATGAGAGAGTTCAGACGGGAGCAGTACATCCCATCTGGAAGATCTGAAAGATGTAGATGAGGCTATATTTGCTCCAAGTGTCCCAATACATGCAAATAAAACTACTTCTTGTTGGTGCTTGAATACTGTGATCGATTATGTGAAAGACTTGCTTCACGTGCCAAAAGCAGTCCTTTCATGAATTAGCTTTTTGCAGACACAAAGTACTGGAGCTACCTGTGCAAGTGAAAGTAAGAAATATTACATTTTGTAACTTTCTTTTGATTATTCATTCTTCTATAAACATTTTTAGGGAACAAAGATTATAGTGATATGTGCATTATAATAGTCTGGTTCTGTTTTGTCTTAAAAAAAATGGCAAATGCAGTATTAGAATCAAGTTGCTCAGAAATTCAAAGAAAACATGACAAAAAATCAAGAAGCAAACAGTTATTTATACTAACTACTATTAATTTGCATCAATCTTAGTGATCCTTTATTTAGTTTAATCTTGCAGAAGAGAGAAACTGTCATCAGATCACAAATCATCAGATTGTTGGGCTGAATTTAGGATCTAGCATGAAGAATGCTTTTTCTATCTATCTATCTCAGCTGTTCTCACCAGATTCTATACAGAAAAAAAAGAAATTGAAGTAAGGTATGGGAATAGAATTTTTGAATCTATAGACCAGGCAACTTTTTGCCGTCATGTTATTTTCATCTTGCCAGCTGCAGTCTTCACTGTCATAAGCAGAACATGTCTGTAACAGATGGAATATTTAGAAATCCAAATTCCTCTTTATGCAGTGTTACGTAGACCGTATTATAGAGAAAAAAGAGACTCAGTCCCCCAGTAGTCTGATTTTCCATGTACCCAGTTGATTTAAAATTAGAGAACTATGAGACCTGATGTCAACACTTCCCTCCTCCAACCATTACATTAACCTTAAGTGATATGACTTGAATCATATTTTTATAACATATTTTTTATATTTTTTAATAGCAAAGGGATAAGCTGTAAGGGCTAGAACCTGACACAAACTTTCATAAAAGATTCACAGTTTTTACTTTTACATTAGTAAAGGTATTTAACTTTCTCAACGTATTGCCTCACTCTGAACAAGGAGTATCAGCTTTGCTCAAAAGAGGACATGATCAGCTGACTGTCTGTATAAGGCGACCATCATTCTCTTCAGATAATATGTTCTGTAGGACTATCTGCTCACTTTCACTAATTTGGAGAGATGTTTCCTGTGTTAGACTATGCTCCTTTCAAGGAGCATGTCAACTTCTAGATGGACAAAGCACCACAAGCTGCAAAGTTGTCTGCAACCAGTAGAAGAGAAAAAAAATTCAGTCTCCAAAGTAAAAAAATCTCTATGCAGAATTCAGACAAAATAATACCAGACATTGAAATTCTGCTGTGGGTGTGCTGAAACCACTCATCATTGTTCTTTTTCATTGTCTTCTGCTTTCCCAAGTCATAAACACAAAATAAGTGGTCATCAAGAACACTGAACTTGAGATCCAATTTACTCACTGCTTATGTACATGCTTAAATATTCTTACTTTATTCCATGAACATGGACTATATTGTTTGGAAATATAGTAGGAAATTGTCTGAGTTCAAATGCTAAATATGTTTTTTTTTTCTTCTTCTCTTGATTCTAAAATTCCTGAACTTTGTTTTTTTTGTTGTTGTTTGTTTTTGGTTTTTTTGATTTACAGCCTCCTCTACCAAGACAACTTATGTCAGTTACAGCAATCAGGCAAACTGAGCAGGGATGAAATTCACTGGAAGATCTGCAGGACTGGATCTTGCAAACATAGACTTTACCACCACCAGAATTCAGTCTTGAAAATATCAGTAGACTGCATTCAAATCGATAGTCAGTCTCCTAAAGAACAAGGATTAAACAAGAGCAAAAGGCAAAAAGAGACAGGGGAAGGAAAAGTCCAGTTTTATAACATAGAGACAGAGTGTCAAGCTTCTGAACTGTTCACTCACAAAAGGAAGCAAATCACAAAAGGAAAACAAATGTTAGCTTGTGAAAAAAAATGCTGTTGAAATAAATCATGTCTGATGTTATATTTGTAAGTACTTTTTTGTGATTGTGACAATTTCCTTTCCTGTCCTACATTGTTCAACTCGTAAAAGAAGATGAGTTTGTTTCTTGTGACGGCTGACTGAATTAAGTCCTGGGTTATGCTAAAATAAATGCAATGGTCAATGCATGCTAATTTTTATACAAAATAATTTATTTCTAATAATAAAGGAATGTTTTGCAAATGTTGAGACTTGTTTTGTTGCAGTTTTAAGGAAGAAAAATCCTTACACTGTTGTCTATTGTTTGTTTAGAATGTGCAGTAAAGGTGGGTGTACAAATAAAATAATAACCTTGGCATCAGAAGAATGCAGTGTAAACTCTAAGCATGTGTGTATGTATGCGTGTATGTGTGCACCTGTGTGTGTACATACGTGCATGCCTGCCTGCATGCGTGTGTGTGTGTACTCTGCAGTGCGTGAAGTTATTTGTTCAAAGCTTTGTGATTATATTTTCTAATGGAAGGAATTTTTCCCTCTTCTCACCCTCAAAGTAAGTGCATTTTATATGTTTGTAAAGTAAAGGAGTCCTGATGGTAATTATTTTGTACAATTGTATTATATTTTTGAGTCTCCACTAATAATTTTGATCCTTTTCATTTCTGGAACTTACAGTTTGTAAGATTTTATGACAGCCAGACTGGATTAAGCTGAAAGTCTATTCAGCCTAGTATCCTGTCTCTGACAGGGGAATGTAGCAGATGCATATCTCAATAAAGGTGACTTTGAAATAACAGAAGAGGAATCAATGGAAAGCCGTAGCCTAGTGAATATATGTACTATTGCCTTATAAACACAAATCAAAGAAATAAATATCAATCTACAGTCTTCATATCTTCTAAGTCCCTTGACTGTGTGAGGTTAGAAATGATTATGCAAAGAGAAAATCATATAGATATCTATCATGTTAATGTACCCCTCCAAAGAATTAAAAAAAGACAGATAGGACTGTCCACTTTGTTACTACACCTGTGATGTTGTGTAAGACTTTTTCACTCCCTACAATACTTATCATTCATCAAGTCAATGGGTCTTCACATGCAGCTGATTATTAAATGTTGTCTCCTGACAGCCTGGATGGCTCTTTGTGCTTTTATCCTCACAGCAGCTGTATTTTTATAACATATCTTCAGGGAGCTGTGGTGGGTCCTAAATTACATGAATGAAAGTTGAAATATCTGAAACTGAATCTCTTTCTGTTACAATGTCAATATTTCAACTCCAACACAGTTGGCAACTCTATAACAGTGAGTTTCCATTTTCAAAGTGTTTGACAAAACAGACTTAGTTTTTCAAAGAGATTAAATGTCTGATGTATTATCTGATGATTGCTTTGGTATAGTATGATATTATGTGTTTGTCATGTATGATATTTTGTGTCAAATTTCCTTTTTGAACTATGCCACAAGCCAGACCTTTAAACTAAGATGCGCTTACTTTGAAGCATGTAGAGAATGTAGGTAATGCAGTGAAACCTGAAAAAAACAAACCAAACCAGAACAAAACATAAGCAAAATAGTTTTAGTTCTATTTTTTTACTTAATATCTCATAAAATTGAAGTTTTCTTGTGAAAATTGATTGATTAGATCAATTTTAACAAGACAGACTTTCATGTCTAGGTTGGATTTCCTAAGAGAGACAGAAAGAGAATCTGATTTATCTGAAAAACAGTTTTGACACAGATTCTTTCCAAGAAGCCTTTGAAAAGTTTAATTTTCAATCCAGAACAAAACAAGTTTCAAATACTTTGAAGTATCTATACCTAATAACTTAAGCACAACCATACGCATTTGAAAAAGCAGGGCGTGGGAATTGCCTTTAAAGCACGTTTCATATATACATAAACATATTTTATATACACATAAAGATTAATAAAAAATATATAAATATTTTCCAGTTTCACAGTAGTCCAAAAAAAATACTATTCTGAACAGATTTACCGAGACCAATATTCACTTTTTTTGGCTGAACAGTAGGTTAAAAATGGAACACAAATTAATCTATGCATTTCCTGTGTAATTCTGCCTGAAACATGGAGTATATTAAGGCTTTAAGTTCCACTGGCATTAATGTAACTAATCAGATAAATGAGCACACAGTAGGAATTGCAGAACAGCACTGATCTACAGGTTTCACTTCAATAGAGTGGTTATGTGCACTTTATGCAAATGTACAGAATGATCGACTCAGACTTCACAGCCATTTGGTAGCAGAAATCTTGAAGTTTAACAACTAAACTTCGTGTAGGCAAAGTAATTTTTTTCCATGTAAAATTACAAAAAATCTTTATTGTACAAACTTAGGATTTTCTCCTGCTCACAGAGAAGCAGACCATTCAATTGCTATTACTGATCATTTGTGTGTGATTATGCTGAAGCAACTCCATCAGGACACACTATTTTGTTTTACTGACAGCAGAAACAAATCCTTAATGTTGTTTTGTGACTGCAGGATAGATACAATGACTTAACATTGACTCTGTGTATCAGGTCAATGAACCAGGAATCAAACAGAACTAATAGACAACACTTTAACTGTTTTAAAGAGCAATGAGCCACTGCATCAAAGATCCCCTTTTCCAGAAATGCCCAACTAGCAATTTCCACAGAAAGGTTTTTAACTAATAGCATTACCTCTCTTCCAAGTAATAGATAAATTCTATTACTAAACAAGGAAACAAATAAAGCATTTCTAACAGATCCAGTTTGTAATTCTCTTTTATTGAAAAATAACTTGTTCATTTATGCATCTGCTTCAAGGCAGAATGTGAAAGCAGAAAACATACAATGGTGAAGGGAGCAGCAGCCTTTGGTTTGAAAATGTGCATAAATGACCCAGCATATTTCACCATCACATCAGACATTAAACAAAATTATACCTTATCACTACACTTTCACTTAATTCATGTGCCACGTGGCATAATTAAGAAATTACATATTCTGGTTGCATTTTGAAGATCAAAATTCAATGTCAGAAGAGGCAAGCACCACTTTTCCCAGTTTTGGTAGTATCTAATCTCATGGCAATTTAAGCACTTTTGATACTGAAATTATTTGCACCCAGAAAACACCATTTTACATGCATGTTTCCTTTGTTGTGGATTATTATCCCTTCCAATCTAAATGTGGAATGGTCTTTTTCTCACCAAGAAGTCATTTCTTTCAGACTTTCTCCTGAAATTTCTGTAGCTAATAGAAGAGCAAGTATGTGTATCACTAATCCTTATAATATTTCCTGGAAAAGTAAATTATTGCGATTAATGGGATACAGGAAATACAAGAATGAACAGATCTTATCTGTGCACTGCAGATATTTGCAGATATATTTGCAGATATAACCTTCTAAATAGATGCAAGTTTTATTGCCTCCTACTTAGCTTAAAATTTAGCTTCTTTCTTGGCTTAAATTTACTAGTAAGATCATGAGAACTGCAAAATACTTTTGGTGGAAATAATCTGTTGCATCTGTACAATGAAAGCAAGCTGGCTGATGTGAAAGACAATCTGGAAATATTTTGATTATAACAAGTTAAAGGAAATTGGAAACCTTACTAATGAGTATGTTAAAATTTTATCAGGAAATGAAGTACAAATTAAGAGTGTGCTCACCTTGTTTCAGTGAAATCTTATGAAGATTTTCAAAGTTTGTCTGGAAAAGGTTACTGTAGAAGTCTTTGTACATTTCATGAATATTGGTAACTGTAAATTCTTCTATCACATTGAAACACTAAACTAATGGAGAGTAATACTTTTTCTCATTACACATTACAGTATGACAGCAGATGATTAGCTCCCATTAGTATAATGTTAAACTTAACATTTTAAGTGGTACAGCAGCAGGGAAGAGAAAACAGCAGTGTCCCCCAAAGCTGAAACTATGTTAGAACTTCAGTAAGATGCACGATATCCTGAATGACAAAGCTTCTTGTATTACACAAATGACTTGTCTCTCAGTGGAAGTAGAGCAATATGACGTGCAGAGGAGTATGAACATGAAAGAAAGAACAGAGCAGTGACAGAATCCCTGTGTCTAAAACCCTTCCAGAAGCAGAACAAAATGTTGAAAAGTTCTGCTGTCACAGGACTGAGTCAGCTCCCGAGTGCCCACTGACCCGTCAAGGGCGCATGCCATCCCCTGCGTGTGAGATAATCTTTAATACTCCACAGAACTGCAGAGAAAAAACATGACAAATTAATCAATGGAAGCCATCAGAGTTAAAGTTGGATGAGGTAATAAATAAGAACACAGACATATTTTTCTTTCAAATTCAAGAGAATATTATGATGGTGCCCAAGGAAAACACACAACTTCTGCAAAGACCTGCACATACAAGTATTTTAACATTTTATTCACAGGATGTAGGCTGTGATCAAAGGTTGAAAGACCTGCACATACAAGTATTTTAACATTTTATTCACAGGATGTAGGCTGTGATCAAAGGTTGCAACATAACATAACAAATAAGACAGCACCTGTCTTCTACAAATGAATTAACTCATTCTCTTTTCTCAATTACTAATTCAGTGCTGGGATTTCAGAAAAACTCTGGAGCTTTCTTCGTCCATCATAACCAGGTCTGAGAGGGAACTGGATGTTATTTTCCAAAATAAGGGGAAAGTTTCCCTGTAAAACTGAAATTTTGTCACTTAAAATAGCTCTAATTTTCCTGGTCACCAATACATTGAACACATTCAACTGAGTATGCCTGATGGCTTTAATTATTGTTAGAATTGTGTTGGGTTTTTTTCTCTATTGGTCAAATGTAGAAGAAACACAGACGTAGAAACACACACCCTGGCCAACACAAGAATTACAGATGTCATCTAATGTTTGCAACACTGCAAATGTGCTCACTTCATCCTCATTTCAAGGAAAGGATAATGTAAATTGCATGGCCGATATCACTTCCTGCTTCATGCACAGGTATCTTGGGGTTTTTTTGAATAAATGACAAGCCAAAGTTTAGCATTGTTCTGCAAAATTTTTCTGCAAGAAGAATGTCATTAAATGTAAATTGCATGGCCGATATCACTTCCTGCTTCATGCACAGGTATCTTGGGGTTTTTTTGAATAAATGACAAGCCAAAGTTTAGCATTGTTCTGCAAAATTTTTCTGCAAGAAGAATGTCATTAAGAATTGCTATATACAATGCTAGTTTGAAAACCTTTTTTGCTTCCTGTTTACCTGATGCAACATATGCTCTGTTTCTGGAAACCTACTGTACTCCTGAAGTTAGCTGCAGTGTCTTTACTGTTCTTGTGATCACTATCACATCAATATCAAAAAATAATTATATTTAATAAAACCCCCTATATTTATTTAATTTACAAGTTTTATTTTTCCTAATCATTTTAGAGAGTTGATGTACTTTTCAATAGACATGGTTTGATTTATGACTGGTTACAATCTTTCTTGAATACAGCTTCTAGGAGTTCTCTTGTACTCCCTTTAGAGCTTTTTAATCAAGTACTGGCTTTGGTATCATGGAAGAAAACATATCAATGGAATAAATACCTGTCAAAAAATAGGCATCTATGAGGAAGAAGAGGGTAAAAACTACTTAAAGAAGGTAAGACAACCCCAGACAACATTTCTGGTTAGAGAGATGACTGATTTCTTTCTTTTGAGGAATAGAATAACCATATCTAAAGACAATTTCCCTAGGCTACAGATAGAGGTAATTCTCAGTAGCTGTTTTCTTAGACAATCTTAACAACGGGGTTGGAGTTGGAATGGTATTTATTTTTTTGATTTTTAATTAATTTGAATTTTAATTTTTTTGAATAATATTTTTTAATATAATCTGAAAACAAAAAAGAGAGAGTGAACAGGTGAATGTTGGAGATGATGTGTTGAAATGCCAAACTTTTGTGAACTTACCTGCTACAAGAATAGTAAATCTGCATCAGAGATGAACCTATATATACTTCTATTTATCTATCAATTTCTTTACATATCCCACATACTGCAGACTGTAAAAAGTACTTCAATATTTCTTGTCTACTCTTTTTAAATCAGAAATACTGTTCTTACTGTGTGCATAATTCTGGGAGGATAGAGAGTAGTAAATATAACTGTATCCATATAATCTGCCCTAGCTCCACATAGTTTTTCATCACAAGTGATAAACATTTCTAAAAACAATATGTTATTTATTTCTTCATTTCTGTAGTTCATACACTTATCTGAAAATACAGAACAAGTTGCAATCATTGTGATATAGAGGTTATCGTTTCTTGTGAGAGCTCCATCCTTTGTCACAGTCTGCAGTGTGATGCTGAACAAGGAATGACAGAAAGATTAGTATTATACGAAATTCAGGGTATTCTTCACTGAATGACAGCTATGAAGCACACAATTTGTGAGGTAAAATAACAATAATGTGATTATTTCAAATGCCAGACTGATGGTACTTTATAAATTATTGTCTAAAACATTGAAAGTTTAGGACAGTTTTTAGCCTTGAAAGTGTGTTCTAGAGATAGTTTCAAATGTCAGTGTTTCGGAATCTGTTTCTTCACTTAAGAAAAATGAGCTGTTACTTCCAGAAAGAGACCACACATAAAATCAGAAAAGGGAGAAACAACACCACTGGCAACAACAGCATAAATATTACAGGTGAAAGAAAGGAACCACTTGTTTTCTTAGAAAGTCTGATTAGTTCAGCGAATTTTATAGTTATGTATATTGCTTTGCCAAGAAAACAGAAATGAGATAATATAGGTAATATGCTCACGAAATGCAATCACACCATGTTTTCTGCTTGTTCTACACACAGAGAAGAGCTACATATACTTAAAGTCCTACGGCTTCCTCCATGCTTTTTTCCTTGAAAGAATCATGCTCATGATCCCTTGTAATAAGTTTCCTTAAAATACATCATGCTTTACTTTCAAGAACAAGGAGGATCAGATATTCATAGGCAGACAACCTCTTTTTAGTGAATCCTGCGTGTCCATTTGAGGGAAGTAATAATGTCAGGGCAGGTGCCGGCACTTTTTCCATCACTGGATCCTACTGTATCCTACCTCTTAGCACCAAGACACCTGACACAGCTCCTGACCTATGTTGGATGAGGTTTTGCTTGAAAACCAGGTTTTCCCTAAGCAGCACTAATGACAACAGAATGTTTTTTGTGGTAGGAAAACATCACTGAAACTATTTTCCATGTGGGTGGGAATAAGAAGTCAGGGATCAAAGAAAGAGCTTTTCTGGGAAGCAGAAGTGTAATGTCAGCTTTCCTGCCTGGTACAGTGGAGTTGAACTACCAGCTGCCAGGGCCAGAGGGCTGGTGTGCTACTGATGCAAATGAGACTCATAGCTCTCTGGTGTGGGGAAGAAACACAAGTCATCTGAAAAACATTTACATAACGTGGGACTTGCAGCACATCCTGACCCAGGATGTAGATATTATCCAGTAAAGTGGCAGTAAGAGATAGATCCTGGTTTTTCATTCAGCTACATAATGAAAGTTCCAATAGGTAAGCCCCTCTGACCTCACAGGGGAGTTTATGAGGTTAATTTCACAATAAATGAACTCACAGTTACTTGTAGACACCAAACTGAAGAGACTGGTAACAAGTCACTGTCAAGGCCGCACTACGTCTCTGCTCATATCTATTTTCCACTGAAAGCTGAACTTGGTAACAATCAGATATGTAATACACAGCTAGGACTGCAAATTTTACATTAAGTAGACTGAGTTGGACTTTCAGAAAGGAAGTAAAAAACCTAAAAATGTAGATTGACTGACATACAAGGTATCCCTGATTTCTATTGTGATATAAAATAAAAATAGAAATGTGTTGACATGCAAAGAGATCAAAGGATTCAGTCTGACAGGTCTTTGCTTAAAAATTAAATGAATCTACAGAGGTACCATTCCTGAAAAACACAAAACAGAAGGTCTCCTGCAGTAAGATAAAACAAATTATCCAGCGTTCTGTGAATATAAATAATTAGAATATTCTGCAAAGAATTGCTGGCTGTTGGCATTTTGTACATGGTAATTTCCATATTTTATTTAAAATACTGCTGAACCTGATGAATATTTTAATCACAATAAAATAGCAATTTTTTTTTATACTATAGTTCTACTCAGTTATAAACTTTTAGCTTATGACAGCAAGCAGCAGTACTGACACTAACAGAAGCCCAGGATATAGGCAAAAGTACATCTATGCAAAGCTGAAAAATTTCAGGCATGTACTTCCATATTTCCCTGTAAGGATCAAGTTAAATCAGCATGTGCAAGTCAGCCTTCAGAAACTTCCAACAGAAGAATTTAGGGATATCAGAAGCTGGTGCTTCCTTTCTATATCAGTTTCCATCACAACTTCAGAATGTCTGGTTCCGGCACAAGTCCCCAGTCTGCATGCTCAGAAGCTGGCCAAAGAACAAAAATCCATATAATCTGCTCTACAATATACAGCCTATAAAAAGTTTAAGAGGTGCTTCAAATGCAGCATGCATTGTTCATACCACTGAAATACATAATTTATCTTCTTGACCCAGGTTCTCCTGGTTGGAATACAGTAGTAGGATGATATATTCTATTATTATTATTGTTTACATTCATCTGTATTTCATCAGCTTTTTCTACACATTAATCTGTATTTCATCAGCAGTATCTGAAGAAGTTACCTGGGCTCACAGGAAGTACATTCAGAGGAGTACAACTGGTAAGTCATCCTTAAAATTTTTGGTAGGAGTACTGAGGCTCTTGGGTCATTTGCCTTTATTCAGCACTGCTGTAGTGTGCCAATTTCGATTCACTTTTTGAGGCTAATCTGTAATTTCACTTGATTTTGGAATCATTCCTTCATTCTCCAAAGTACTTGTTACACCACTAGCCTGCAACTGAGACATAACGGTTTAAATAACTCCCTGTGTGTAATTCACAGAAAACAAGAAAGAAGTGATTGATAAAATCAGCTCCATTCTGTAATAGGGCTATCTGCTTAGCTTGTCTGTGGTCAGAAATTCTGAGACAACCCAGGACTAAAGAATTTCTCCAAAGATATACTATATGGTTGGTCTAGAGGTGTCTGTCTGCCTGCCTGCCTGTTTGTTTAGAAAGACCCAGACTTGTCAGGCCAGGGTGATCTATCTGCAGCAGACTTTCATTAATTGATCTTGTCAGAGTAGCCTGTATTTTGGTGATATAAACCACTATCTTCTGACTACAATATGCATCTCAGATCTGCAGGCGTACTCAGTACACGCAAAGTCTAATAAATATAAAGCTTAGGGACTTGAGACTTTTCATTCTCCAGGAACTTATTTCTATTCAGAGCTCCAGTCTCCCCCAGGGAGCCATTCAATGTAATTGTTTTTTGGATGGCCTCAGTGATTTCTCTTTAAGAATAATGCCCGCTAGGATGCTCCATGTACTTATAATTTTTTCCATGAAAAAGTTATTCGTGGCATCTGTTTGGAATCTCTTTTTCTTTTAGAAGCTTATTTCTGGAAACTAAGAAAAATAGAAACTTTTGATTCTATGTATATGTCCCCTTTTTTTTTTTAATGATGATTTACTGAGAATTCTTCTATAGAAGGGAATATATTTTCCAGAATGCAGATATATTTATCATTTATGAACTACTGCAAATACTAGATTCTTCTCACTGTGATGTGGATCCAAGGCTTTCTGTAAGATACCGGTGTGTCCTGAAAGTTGAGGACAGCTAGTTCTCCCTGAAACATCCAGGAGGCTACAAATATAATAGGAAGGGTATGATTTACAGGTCACTAAATGATCAGTGTTTAAAAGAATAAGCCTGGCTTTTATAATAACTTGCCTGCCATATCCAGATCCTGAAGAGATATTTTCTGAGGAGCTGGGAAATAAGAAGAGAATGAATACCTGAGAGCTGTGATGGAGGTTATGGCTTGGGCACAATGCCTGGTACCTGTAGCAATGCCACAAAGTTGCTGCTATTTTGAGGTAAATGCACAAAGTAATTTAGGTGTTACATCACTGCACTCAAAGGATCAGATTGAAAATTAAAATCCACTAAAACCCAGTTCAGACCAGCCTAAATTTTTTTCAAATGGCTCTGAACTGGAGTGAAGCTCTTCACTGAACACAAACCAAAACTAAACCTGCAGTAATTCTCCAGTATAATATTTCAGCTGAAAGCAAGGTGATCCCAAGGGCAGCTGTTTAGTATGCTTTCTCTGTGTGTATATGCACTTCTGTTCCATGAGAAAAACCTTTCTGACAAGCAAAGTTTTGCATAGACATTCCTTTATCAACTCTGTGTTTTTAATATGTAACAAATGAACTAGTTCAGCAGCTTAAATCCTGCCAAGAAGCTGTAAAATAGTGTTCAACTCTCCAATAGTTGCATTTTCTGTTACACTGACAAAATTGTAATATCTTTTATTCAGTAAAAATAGATACTTGTAGACTGAGATGCATCCATAGAGCAAATCTTTTGGAGGAGACAGATATTTCCATTGTGAATACAGTTATCTTTAATTTATATCTAACTTGTCTGGGAAGAAAAAATCTCTTTGGAACAGAATAAAATATTCTTTTAGTAAATGGAACAGCTTAAGAATAAGGAAATGATATTATAATTAAGCTGAATGATAAAATGATGGCTAAGAATATATAACTTGTGAAACAGAGATAAGAAAGTCTTAAACTTGACAAGCTTTTTGATTATAGAAAAAAATCCAAAGATTGATTCAATTAGCAGTCCTGAAATGTATGTTAAAGTATCACAACCTTATTTATAATGAATAACTAAAAGTACCATTAGACTTAAAAGTTGTACAAAATGTATAAATTACAAAAATGCATAAGGAACTAAAAACCCCCCAAATTTACCCACTGTGTATAGAGATTTTCTTTATGAAGGAGATTATCTGCAATTAGATCTGAAATCTGACAGCTGTTACACAACGAATTACCCATCTTCTCAAAAAACAACCTCTTTAGGCTGGTATAATTTTGTTTAAAATGTTGATAAAAATTTTGTCTAAATGTTTCTTTAACATAAAGATGAAAAACTCACATAAAATAATGATAATTATAATAGCAGAACCACAAACTTATTAGCAATCAACATTTACTTAGGGATATTTGCACTAAATATTTTCTTAAAAGCTTAGTTTTAATATTTATTTCTGTTCATTTATATTAAAATGCACAGTAAAATGGAATATTCTCTTTACTTTCCAACATCATGTATTGACTTTTCTGAATAATCTCAGAAAGCCAGGGACCTAGAAGTTCTGAAAAGTATCAATTTGAACACAAAGCAACAATGTACCCTTCCTGAAATGAATGTACAAGGTATCCTCCTGTAGCTCAGACAAAGTGTCGCCCGCAGGTCAGCGGAGGTGATCCTTCCCCTCTGTTCAGCACCGGTGAGGCCACACCTGGGGCACAAGCGCGCAAAGAGGACAGAACCAGGATCTTTTCAGTGGTGGCCAGTGAGAGGAACAGAGGCAATGAGCATGAACTGAAACACAGCAGGTTCCCTCTGACCACCAGGAAACACTTTTTTACTGTGAGGGTGACCCAGCACTGCTGCAAGTTACGCAGGGAGGTCGTGAAGCCTCCCTCCTTAGAGATCTTCAAGAACCCTGTTCCTGGCCAACTAGCCAAGAGTGGACTTCCTTAAGCAAGGAAGTGAACCAGATTGTCTCCAGAGGTGCCTTCTCAGCTAGTCAGTGATTCTGTGATTCTGTGAAACATCACTCATTAAATTTTTACAAACCTATTTCAATGCAAAAACAACATTTTAAAAGCCTAACAACTGACTACATAGACAACTATTTGGAAAAATCAATGTAGTTTTGCATGTACAAATGTGAAGGGCTTGCTTATTCCTGGGAATGGAGTCTTGTAAATATCTTTAAAGCTTAGAAAACTTTTGTGAAATCTTGGCAAGTTTTCTGTTAAAGCCTCATTTTTTCTCTGACTAATATAATGAGAAAAACAGACATCTGGCAACTTTAGAATGGTTTAAGTCTCTGGATTTACCTTAGTTTTTACTTCAAGGTTTTTCTAGGGAATGTTGTGATGAAAACATTAATTGAGTTATGGAAGAGAATTTTACATAAAAGGTAGGAAAGCAGTATATGAATTTTTTTTTCTATAATCTGCAAGATTTCATATGTATTTTCTATTGACTAAAAAACAATATTAAAATGCCACAGATAACAATATATATCAGCAATATTTCTGGCTGTTGATAAGCATAGAAACACGAGGTTAAATACACTTATTATCAGTAACAGAGAGACTTCAAATTGTTCAGGTTAAAAGCTGGGATTGTGATAGCCCTGGATCCTTTGGGGTTTTACAAAAAAAAGTGGATTACCAAGTGAAATGTTCTTTATTCTTCTTCAATTTATTTATTTATTTCAATAGCTATAAAACCTTTAGAAATCTTCAAGGATCATAATCTGAATATCTTTTATATGTGGAAGAAAAGCCTTTAAAAATTAATTCAGCTAATTGGCTGATAGTGGATAAAAGTGACCGAGAAAAGGAATAAGTGTGTTAAGGAAAAACAATGAATAGTGTCAACTAGTTATATCTATATCTCTTTCTCTATATATATATAACTTCAAGGGGGCAAGTTGTTCCACTGAAGTCATTAGGACTTGCACAGTTACCTGTATGCTTGTACATTTTACTGTATTGCATACAAAAACATCTCAGAAAAACATGCTCATGTATTTGAGATGTCCACAATGTCAAAGGGAAGAAAGTACGATTGAATCTTAGACATATCACAGAGATTAGAATACTACCATGGGTCTTTCAAGACTTATGCTAACTTGCTTTATTGAAGGTACCTTCAATTTTAAAGGCTAGAAATCTTTGTAGAACTATCTGCGAGAATTTTTACCTTGGAACAGGGAGAGTCATATTTCTTTATTCTACGTGGAGGTAACTAAGGCACAAACATAAAGGCTGTAAGATGTTCTAGTACTACAGCAAGTGGGGCCATATAAATACACTTCCAACTGGTCAAGGAAACCCGCTTCAAAACGGCAGCAGAATTATTTCTCTGTTGGGTATAATAGCTTAAGTTATGAGCTTGTCCAAAACAGGAGAAATTGCGTTATGCTTTCCAGTACTATAGAAGATATATGCTTGGGTACTCAAACCATGCGTGAAAGCTTGAACTCCAAAGAAATTAAATCATTTATTGCAGATTCTTTATTATATTGGTTGCATTGATAATACTAATTTTATTTCTCTACTGATATAGCAATCCTTCTCTTCCTGTTCTGGGAAGGCATGTATTTATGATTTCTCCTTGGTGATGGGAAATGGGTCAGGTTTATTTCTAAGCTTTTTAATGTGCTCTGTAAACATTTAAGAAAGTGTTCTCTATTTTACCTGATGTTTTGAAACTCAGAAATATTAGTGTGTTCATTAAAAAAATCCAAAGAGCTAATTGCCTGTCTAGCTGACGTACAACGTACAGTTGAATTTTCACATTGTAATGTCTCAAACACTTTGCAATCAAGAATATTAAAGATATCAGAAATTTAAATGAGAAATAATAATGTGTGCCATTTGGTTTAAAATACTTATGTTAAAATCTTGTATAAAATGTTAAAGAAGCCAGTCATTTCCAATGGTTTCAAGACAATTGAGTCAATACAACTTTAGCTTGCTCTATGTTCTGTAATATGTCACCTCTTAATTACTCAGTTCCTAAATCAATTCTCATTTTGGCAGATGAGCAGAACATCTGAGCTGAACACAAGAGATTCCTTTTTCTTGTAAACCTAACTAGCTGTCAGTGAGAGCATATTGATACTAAAAGAAGACAGGAGATAACTTATCCAAAGAAACCACCAACAAAAAATTCATGTAGAATCTTTTTCCATGGGAAAGACATTACATAATCTTGACAATAATCACAGCTAGGAAATAAAGGTAGAAAAAACACACTATAATTTGCAAAGAACTGTATTCATGCAACGGTGTAAGCTTTGATCCATCATGCAGTGAAATGGTATATAATAGGAGTCTCTTCAGGCTTTTGTTTCTGCAGAAGAATCCAGAAACCTAAATCAGCTGCACAAATTCCTGAAGAACAGATCAGGAAGAGTGCCTCTGAATGCCCTCTGTAAAACACATGGTTCTGTGGGAGAACATGAGTACTTTAAACAGTAGGAAATGCACAACACAAGAGAGTTGCCAAAACCCTTATCCTGGCAGCATGGGACATTTCAGCTTCTAGGGTTTTTCAGTTCTGGCCTCTCATTGGTGACAAACACACTTCCTTTAGGAATCCTGGATATGTAAATCTAGGTAACCTTAATCTTTCTCAGAGATGTGAGAGGAAGATATCAGTGCTGAGGCACTCAAAATTATCAGTGAATTAAGGGTCCTGCTTTTGGAAGCACTCCATTCTACAGTGTCTGTTCACCCAATGTAACAACTCCTAGGTTGTGAGAGCTTTGGACGTGAGGGTAAGGAGGACAGAGAATGAAAAATGATCAGCTTCTGAAGTGCTTCACTATAAAGAAAATAATGATAGATTTGTTGGGTTTCAGAGACTAAATACTCGAGAGAACACCTCGAGTCAAACAAAAGCAGCCACAGTCATAACCACAAGATATGTGTATGGGGTGTCCCTTTGCACCCCTACTGGGATATTGAGCCAATCAAATACTTGTATAAAGTGCCTGTATGCCAATGGATGCAGTGTGGGGAACAAACAGGAGGAACCTGTGATCTGTGTGCAGTCGCAGGGCTTGGATCTCATTGTGTTTACAGAGACACAGTGGTACAGCTTGTATACCTGGAATGTTGTCATGAAGGATTACACTCTGTTTAGGAGAGACAAACCACAAAGGTGTAGTGGTGGAGTTGTCCTCTATGTGAGGCAACACTTGAAATATGTCAAGCTCTGTCTTTGGGTGTAAGAAAATTAGTTGAAATCTGATGGGTTAGGATGAAAGGGCAGACTAGCAATGGTGACTATTATGGGTATATGCTACAGGCTGCCTGAGCAGGAGGAGGACATGGATGAGACCTTCTACAGGCAGCTTGAATCAGACTCACAGTAACAGGCACAGGTTCTTGTGGGGTACTGTAACTGCCCTGACATCTGCTGAAGGAGCTACACGGCAAAGCACAAACAGTCCAAGAGGTTCCTGGACAGCATTGACAGGTGGTGCAGAATCTCACAGGTAATAGTGTGCTGCTGGACATCATACTAACAAACAGGGAACGCCTTGTTGGAGGTGTAAAGGTTGGGGGAATCCTTGGTTGTAATGGTTGTTATGGTTGTAATAACCATAACCGTGTGGAGTTTGGTATAGGGCAAGGAGAACACAGAGTAGGAAGTAAGATTTTAAGCATGGACTGTGGGAGAGTTAACTTTTGTCTCTTCAGGGATTTTCTTTGAAGAATCCTATGGGAACAGACCCTGTAGGGAAGAGGGTTCCAAAAGAGTTGGTTCATACTGATTGATAAGTTGGTTGATAAGGGTCACTTCCTTCAGGCTCAAAAACAAGGCATTCTGCTGAACAAAAAATCAGGCAGAAGAGTCAAGAGAATTGTGTGAATGAATAAAGAACTCCTGTCATTACTCAAGTGTAAGCAGGAAAAACACAAGAGATGGAAGCAGAATCAGGCCATTTGGAATGAATATAGAGAGGTTTTCAGTAGGAATGAGACAAGGAAGGCCAAGGCCCTCTGGGACTAAATCTGGCCAAAGATGTCAAGAGCAAGAGGTTTTTCAAATACATCAGTAAGAAAAAGAAAACAAAGAAGTATGTGGGCCCATTACTAAATGGAGGGGGAACTCTGGTAACAGAGGATGCAGAGAAGACAGCGTTACTGAACCGGACTTACTCCCAATGTGTCTCAACTGTGCAACCTTGACTGAGATACCTGAAGGAAGCTGTGAGAAGTGTCTGTGAGAACATCAGCATTGTTGAGCCATGCAGGAAAACAATGATAAAGCCACAGGCAGAGGCAAGAATTTTGCTATGATGAATATTAGCAGTTCAAGAATAAAAGGGGAAAACTATTGATATGAAAAAATAGAAAAATTTTAAAGGAGAGAAAACAGGAGATATTAAATCAGTAAGGGCCAGGCCACTCCAAAGGACATCAGAGACAATGTTTTCCACCAGAGCAGCATCTGCATCACCAGACAAAAGCCATTAACTAGCTTTTGGGAGAGGTGAACACATTAATGCCTAACCTAGCAGTTAATGCTCTCTTGGGCACATGGTGTGACTTGTGGATGGTGCTGTGCAGGGCCAGGAGTTGGACTTGATGATCCTTTTAAGTCCCTTCCAACCCAGCATATTCTGCTATCTGTTGTGTGTGTTAGGCTGTAAGTAGTTGTTTTATAATAATGACTTGTTTTTATACAATGAAGAACAGTGATTTCACACAGTAGAACCTTGAAAGTGTAAACTTTTGTAATATCAAAATATATTTTCTCAATATACCCTGTGTTGTCCTCTGCTTCATATTCACCTTGTAAACTGGTTTGGGATAGAGAATCTTTGTTCCACACATACCCAGTGTTTACCATACTCAACATTTTAGCTCACAGCTTCAGTCCCTCAGTACTATTTCCACACAAAAAATATGGATACTATTAGGTCATAAATCCCTATCAGTTCTTTGGCTCCTTGCGGAACTAATACTGGAACAGAGATGAAGGCCAAGCCAGAGCCATTTGAACTGGCATCAATCCAAAACTAATATAGGAATCAAAGCAAGACAGTACTGATCCAAAATATATCTCATGAGAAGTATATAACAAGGGAAAGAAAGAATACAATTCGTAATATGGATAATATAATTCTTTGGTGAATTGCAATGCAACCTATCTGAACATGAGCCTCACAAGAGAAATCTATTCAAGATGTGCATCTGAGGAAAAGAATGTTTTATTCTAATGTGAAAAGGGTAGTCAGGCCATGGAATATGTTATATCTGTACCCTGTAGATTATGCTTAGTCAGAATTATAGAGAGATATTTTAATCAAAAAAAGACATAATTTTAATCAGCAGCTTAGATACTGTGAATCTCAATGTGCTAGACTGATAACTGAAAAATCTGAGTGGTGTGGATTCTATGCATATATTTAGAGAAAAAAGAGAAGTTCTATCAAAACATTAAAATAATTTAAAATGATATTTCTCTTTCATAACAAAACAAATGACAAAAACAATATCACTGGAAACCAATCTGAAACTCAAGGAATGTATACGCACTGAATCTCTGTTAAAGAAATGGAGTGTTAGTTCCTGCAAAAATTTATATCCCTCTCTCCATAGTTATTTGAACAGAACAATGTGAAGTAGAAAAAGCAAACATCAAAATCCAGTCACTTCATCCTGATTTCTGAATAGTCAAGTCTGATTGCTATATTTATAAAAGAAACTGAAGGTGGGTTTCAAATTATCCAGATAAAACTTCTTTCTGTTTCCCCTGATACTTGCAAATGGCAAAGCTCACCTATCGTGTTGAGAAAATAGCAAATCCATGTGCAGAATGATAATTCATATATAATGTCCTTCATATAGAGGGCTACGAGACACTGCAGATGAAAACAAAATGCTGTGTAAAGAGATTTCTGACCACAACATGTTAGGAAATGTAAGAAAATTGCAGGATAACCATGTCTCTGTATCTGTTCAACTCATGCCCTTCTAAATCAAATAAACTAAACTTTTCATTTTTTTATTTTTTTCTACTGCAAACTCAGACATGCTTCTTCCTTAACTCTTCTTCCTGAGAGAGAAGTGAGAGAAGTAATGAATAAAGACATATATACATGCAAACTAAGATCTTGTTTTCATGTGGCAGATTAAGTAGTAATCTGATGTTGGCATCAATTCTGTTTCTATGCAATAGGATGATTTTGAACCATGCAGGAACTATCTGAAATTAGCAAGTTGGAAGGAAAATGTGAAAGGAAAAGAAAATATGGATTCTACATGTGGTAGATTAGATCAACCCAGAAGTCATTAAAAGGGAGCTATTGAATAGAAAATATAAGTAATACAACAGAGCATACTGAGGCCAGAAACCTGAACTGAGACAGGGTAGTATGTTGACGCTGATCAATAGAGTCAATTGAGATAAAAATAACAAAATAGAAAAGTTACAAAACAGATTTTATATTGTAATTATATCACAAATCTCAGTAAGAGTATGGAAATAAATATGGATTATGTGTATAAGCAACAAAACTAGGATGCTGTTATTTTGTGTTTATACAATAAAAAGAGATAGTTAGTCAGCCCAGTAAGAAAAATCTTAGTGATTACAATTGTTTTGTTCTATCAACATAAGTCTACATGTTATAGAGGATGGATCTTATCAACAGGACAAATGGCTGGTTGAGTTCTATTGGCAGCATAATTCACTGTTATATTAATAGATTCATAGATTACCCATCAAGAAAGGGTCATGTAGTCTGACCTTCTGTAAAGGAAAGAACTTTCTTAAATTAATTCAGTTTGAACTAGGACAAGTCCTCTGGAAAAAATGAAATAAAATCTTATCTCAGTTTAAAAAAATCTGAGTGATGATAAGTCTACCACTCCTCTTGGTAATATGTTCCAAAGGTTAATATCTTCACTATTAAAAAAAAAGAAAAAAAATCCCTGTGGTTTTTTTTTCCTAACCTGAATATATCTATATTCTACTTTCTCCTCAGATGTGCTGGCACAGAGACCTCTCTGGTCTCTTTGTAACTACTTATAGGCTGTAATGAGGTAGCCTTTTAGCCTCCTTCTTGTTAAGCTAAAGAGAGAATTTCTGGAGTCTTTCACAGTGTGACTTTTAGTTACTCTTTTAATCATTCCTGAAATTCTGCCATGAACAAAGTATCATCTTGACTATTCTTGAATGGAGGCATTCGATCCAGACAGAAGCTGTGGAAGTCTTTGGCTCAGTGACAAATGCACAGACTATACTTATACTGCTAAAGATGTGCTGCCTGGGAGTGATTCCAGGCCTCCAAGCCAAGAGTTGCAGGTTCTCCTGTGTTCGTATGAGTGATGAACCCTTCATCATGGAGTGCTGTTACACTGCACTGTATGGGACTAAAGTATCTTCTGGGTTTCCTGTGTTACACCCCTGGCCCCAGGATCAAGCTGCAGTACTTGAAAGTCAGTATGGTTTCATTGGGTTTCAGAAATTATATTTTTGTATTTCAAGTATAACAACAAGCATATGTAGCATATAAGTATCTATTTTCCTTTCATGAAGGAAACCTGAAGAATCAGAGTAGGTCTTACAGGTTAATGCAGGTTGAAGCAGGCAGAATTTTGTGCAGTTTCATTCCTTTTCTTTCCTACACAGAACAGACCCTGAAGAAAAGTAATTACAGTTTTACATGTAGATTATATCTAAAAGCAACCTGTTGGTTTTTTTCAAAGAAGAATTCAGAAATGAATCAAATTATATATGGAGTGGATCAGGAAATCAGACCCCTGGGAAGTAAGTCATTTGACAAGGAAAACATATGCCCAAACTACTACCATTCATGCCAAGTCTTATCTATGCAAGAACAGTATTGGTCCATTTACCCAGACAGAAGCTGCACCAGAAGTTTAAAATATCCTCTGCTTCTCAAACCAGCATCTCACACACTGTCAGTATACTCTAGAGAACAGTTTGCAGTTGACTACTGGAAAAACTGACATTCTGTGTTAAAGCTGATAGCTATCTGTCTAATGGAAAACTTGGACTAGAATATTTTCCAGCTGTTGTTAATTAGATGGGTCCAGAGTGTTGGCCTCATTTGTTTTGAAGTATATCTTGCCTCATCAGCCTATTTACTACTGCTTTTTAATTTTGCTTACTGAAATAACAGGACTCTCAATTTTAATGACTTCTGCATTATCAGCAGGTTTGATTTGTTTCCTGTAGTGCTGCTCTGTAGGTCATTTTTATTATTTGAAGGTAACAGAGCCCAAAGAGCTACACTTGGTAAGTTAAATTACCAAGTTAGACACAATTTCTACTTTTTGCCCTGTTTGCATTTTCTAACTTGTACTCTCAGGCCCTCTCTCCACCTGCAGTCTGCCGTACCTTGACACAAATGAACAGTAAAACTGTGATACTGATAAATTCTCAGAAAATTATGCATCAGAAGTATTTACCTACTGAAGAAGTGCAATCTTTTACCCATATATTTCAGATTATTGGATAATAAATGGTGATAAAAGACAGAAATAGACTTTTATGTGATCATTTTAGTAGTCTGCCTTCCCTTACAGTTACTAGTTATGATCTACAGTGATCTAATAGTGTTTTATATGCCTCAAGACTTGAAAAATCAATTTTTTGTGGTGTTTTTCACTTTCTGATATTAAACTCTCAATTTTTAGTAATTTTATGTATTTTTAGATTTGATTTCAATATATTAAAGACCTTTTCTTGTTTTAACCTTTGGCTAGAAATCTTTGATGTTTCAGATCTCTAGCTGTTCGCTGTCCTACTCTTTGAGGAAAATGTGTCAAAAAGCAAACCTTACGCTCACATGGTAAGTTATTTCCATGCAATTTTTAATTCTTTTTTTCTCTTCTTGCACTACTTATGCTGCATAAATTATGTCCTTAAGTGAGCAAAAGCTCTCTCCTTTACTTAAAAGTACTGTAAGATATGTAAAATATGCATACACCAATAGATGAGGGACACACACAATTTCATAACGGATGTTTTATTGTTCAGTTGACCTCCTGAGGGGTTGAAAAGGAGCTTTACAGCAGAAAAATATCGATCTTGTATCCAAATGTTTCACATGGACTAAGATAAATATATATAAAATCCTGAATCGAAGGGTCTGCTTCATAACTTTATTTCTCTATAAAACACAGTTCTCCACTAAAAGCATCTATTCCTCCACTCCTTTTTTCCTTCCTTTAAAGAGAAAAAAACTCATCCCTGCTTGGTAAGACTATTTAAATAAAAGGTTTTATGACAAATCCACTCACTGTGTTTTGGTAGACATCTTCCCTGCAATCTTCCTAGCTTAAAAATAAATTTACCCAGTCATATAAATGTCTGTAGAATAAATTTATTTCTTTCAATTTAAAGACTGTCCAAACCTTTGGTACCTAAGAAAAAATTTTCATTTTGGTGGTTTGTATTTTGGTTTGCTTGTTTGTTGTTGT
>WBMZ01012323.1:0-65331 GCA_013400975.1 Atrichornis clamosus
CAGGCTCAAACCAAAACAACTGGGCACCGAGGAGAGCCTGAGTCGCTCATCATTACCCCCACCCACCCGGGGCATTCATACACACTGATGAAATCTCCCTCGGAGCTTCTGCTCTCCAGGATGAACTGTCCCAGCTCTCAGCTTCTCCTCTAAAGTCAGGTGCTGCAACCCCTCATCTTTGTGGCCCCTTGCTGGACTCTCTCTTGTAAGTCCAAGTCTCTCTTTTATCAGGTCACCCAGAACCAGAGCCAGCACTCCTGATGCATCACACCACTTTTTTGAGGGTGGTGGTTTGGGGGGCTTTTTGGTTGGTTTTTTTTTACAGTTAGGTTCTTAGTTATTTGAAAAGTTTTTCTTCCACCATTTCTGCTGGAGATAAGTCTTAATCTCCAGCTATGCCAGTGTCCCTACTAAAAAGACTTTGGAAAATCACTCACCTCCTGCAAAATTATATTAATAAAGTTTATATTCTATAAATATAAATACGCATTTATGCATCAATAAAAATGACATCATGGCTATGTGACATCAATTATATTTAAAAAAGGATGTCTTCGAAGGTGAAAAGAATTCTTAAGGAAATAATGGCTCTAATACAGGTTCTCTAATACTGTTGGTCTTCAAGTCTGAGAGACTATTGATATAAATTGCATGTAATTAGCCTTATTAAAGTCTACAGTACAGTAAAACCGCTACATGAAGAAACTCCCTGTGTTAATTAGCAGTCAAGTCATAACCCATGCTTTTGCAGAAGATTTCCTGGTCTGATATAGCAAATTGGCCTCTGTACAGCCCACATCTTGCAGGGAGACAAGAATCTGCCACAGAGACAGTCTGTCGTCAGTTTTATACCAGCTCCTTTCTGCTCCAAGGCACAACACACAGACTGGACAAGATGCAGACTACTCCAGCAGGACAGTTCGTTTTAAAGCACCTTCCATGCTCGAAGAGATCTGAGAGGAGCCAGGAACGTACAGAAGAAAATTTTGAGAGCTAATGTGTCCTGGACAATGTATGTATACATTATCAGAAATTAAGATACAACAAGATTTTTCCTGAGGAAAGGAATGCTGTCTCTCCCTCCTACATTTTGACAAATGAGGATCATTAGCTAGCAAAAAATCAAGAGAAGCCTCTGATGTTCCAATTACTTTCTTTGCTCCCATGGGTATGACAGCTTCACAAAGAACATCTCAAACAGAGCGGATAGTTTTTATTCCCCCATATCTAAACATTACACTATTTCCAAGATCACATGTGAGCTTACTTACAACTAACCCATGGCATTTTATTGCTATTGAGAACAAATGCAAAGAGGTGAATGACAAAGCCTGGCTACAAAGGTAAGTTGAGCACCACCTTTCCTGTCTTTTCCATTTACCCTCCATGTCTTCCCTCTCAAACAGGAAAAAGCAACCTTTCAGCCAAAGAAGGTCTTCCCTTCTGTAAGGCAGCTTGGAAAGCAGGCAATGAGCACCAGACACTGTCTCCTGCTGGGGGGGTTCAAGCCCTGCCATTCCCTGTCAGAAGAAGGAGTCCCCAGCAGCAAAGAGTGGCTCTGCGGGGAGAGCCCTTCTGGCCTCCCTGCTGAAGTTGTGCCATCGACAGGAAGAAAATTAAACCTTCCAGAAAGTCAGAATTAGAAAGCAGCCGGTAAGAGTTGCCTAGAGGAAGGAAAACTTGAGTTGCCAATCCTTGCTGTAAAGCTATTTTTACACTTTATCCAGTGACATACAAGTGAATGTGATCTCTTGGAGCAGGGAGTAGAGGTGATCTCACAGGCACTGGATTTAGCCCTCATCTCTGCACCACCAGCGTAATGATTGCATACAACTGACTTCAGAGATGAAGTGCTTCTGATTCATGCCTGTGTGAAGTCAGAGTAAACCACTTAATTAGATTAACTGATCTAATAAGCAGGGAGCTGCATAAAGACCTTAAAGCTCCAGTTTTTCCCCCAGGGACATCCTTCACACATCTACCCAAAGGGTTTAGGGCTTTTTTCTACCATAATGGAAAACAAAACCTCCCAAAGATGCACCCATACTGCCTCAGCAATAAACCTTTCTAGAGGTCTTAAAATCCTTTAGTCTCAATAATCAGAGGTAAAAAGTAAAAACACCCAATTACACGTATTAAAATATCAGATGTGTTGCATTGTAGGTGAAGTACATAGTCCATTTCCTTTAAATTAAACCAAAAGACATTTCCTTCCCCTCCTTTGCCTGCTCCCTCTCCTCTCATCTGTAGGATGGGGCATGCTGCTTTTTCCTTAAGAAGCACACCAGATTTCCTGTCTTAAACACACTCTATAATTAACAACCACCAAATAATGAGTACCCAGGATATATAAGTCTATTAGAGTGCTGGCAGTGCTAAAGACTCATGCTGTTTCACTGTGAGCTCCACTTGAAGAGGTGATTTATGGAGGACATTTTTTCATTAAGTAATAGCAAATGGTTTCCACCCTCACAGTACCCAGCAATCTTCTGGGAACAGAACAGCGATATTGAGTCTCTTTCTGGAGAGGAACACTTCAAGGACTTTGGCTAGAACATAAAATGACAATCATTTACTCAAGGTCAGGAAAAAATAAGGAAATACAACCAGGGGTTAAGCGTAAGGTGCTTGTTTGCATGAGATCTGTCAGTTAGAGAAATAATACAGTTGCTTTAGAAACTACCAGGAGCTCTAACTGTACCCTTGCAGAAATAAAGAGGGCCAGATTGTCACCAGGTGTTTCAAAATACCGTTACTATTGCTGCTTCTCTAGTCATTATTCCCCTAAACAGCTAAACTCTTATTCCCCTTAATTACTCTAAATATTTCTACCTGGAGTAAATCATATACAAAGCTCCACTATAAAGTGACAAAGCTCTGAACACTGCCTGTGTGCCAGCTAATACCACAATAATATTGGTACCTAATCACTTTAATTACCAACTTCCTTCTCCCCTAAGAGTAACCACACAGAAGAACAAAATATAATTACACTGGCTCTCCTGCTACTGCACATCACTTTCTCTGCAACCCTCCAGTGCTATTTACTATGAGACTGTGCCTGCTAATAGGGATTTCTTCAGCATACAGGCATACAACAATCAAAATATCATCATTATAACACCTTGTCTTTCCAGGCAACTAATTTAAGGCACTCAAATATTGTAATAATATTAAAATAAACTTTATGGCATTCGTGGGTATTGTTTGCACACATCATGTATGCAGACACTGAATTCCCAGTGACAGCACACCAAAGCACTGATAGATCTAGGAAAGTAAATTGGAGTCTTGGCTCCCACAGATCCAACACTGATTTTCTCAAATGATTTCTCCCCCTTGGAATAATTAGAAAGTATTGCTTACATTGAAAGATCTCAGCTCAGAAGTCCAAATAAGTACATACAGCTACAAACAGTCTAATTTTCTGCAATGCTAAGTAGAGATTTTGCTGTGACCTGTTCCCACAAGACAGAAATACCAGGCAAAAAATCACTTCCATATATTAATTTCATTCACTACCTCTTTTGTGTTACAATAAAGTGGATTTTTTTCTGATGAATCAGCACAGTCTTACAATAAAAATAGGATGACAGGATAGAAAATTTGAAGTCCCTATGTAACTCAGGGAGTGAGATGGGCACTGAAAAAGTAGTTTATTTCAAACACCCACCTGGGCCTTGAAAGTACCCCCCTCCCTATAAAATCCCTGTACCCTGGCAAGGGGCACAATGAGGCCGATGTGCAGGTAGCACCAACACAGAAGTACAATTCAGTGGATGTTCTCTGACCAAGGACAGGCCACTTCCACAGTGCTCACTGGAAACACAAAGATACAGATTCAACCTGCTCCTGAAAGCACCATAAATTGGAGAGCACACGATTTCCTCTCAACACACACAACAGTTGCTACGTGCTTACTTTTCCATTTAAATTGACTCAGTAATAGCCTGAAGATGAGAGGAAAGAAGTACAGAGCCCAACAATTTGTTCAGTCATCATGACTACTGCTTCACTTAATTCCTTTCCTTTAGTACCTCATATAATGGAGGAGATTTTGCAAAAACTGCAGCTCCACTCTAGAACAAAAAGCTCTTTCCTCAGAGTTCAAATGAGCGTGACTGTTAAGTTGTGCTAAAAAAGGGGCTCTGCTTCCTGAGCTCAGGGAAGCTCCGTACCTGTGCTCTCTGGACAGATGACCAGCAGTTCCCTGGGGCCTCTGAACCACAGGCTGGACATGCCCGAGGGCTGCCTGGGAGATAGGATGGATGTTTGTCATGTGGGATGCTGTGATCCCAACAGCTCTTTAACCAGTTCAACACACCAAGTGTCACCCCCTGCTTCTGGACACGATAACAAAACCCCCTCCTGTCACCGCCAGAGATGGGATTTGCTGTTGAAATGCAACAGGCCCAAGACACACCAAACACTTAGAGGGTTATTATAAATCTTACATGGCAAAACATGCTCTCCATAATGCCTCTGTGAAAACACTCCCCAACGCCTCAGTGAGAATCTTAATCTGTCATTTTAAAAACACAAAAACTGCTGCGTCTTCTCCCTTGGGGAAGAAAGGGATTGTAATTATTTTCTTCTGCTCATTTTCCCACTCGAAAGGAGCCATATTTTCAAAAACCCAATAGATTATTGAATCTTCCAGGAGCCAGAAGATGTGCTAGCTACTCTTTTTACTCCATTGAAAGCCCTGGGCCTTGTAAGGTCACATATGCCACACCGTGCATTCCCACAAGCGCCTTGCCACCAGCAGCATCCACAACAAGATAAAATCACATACAGGTAACACATAAGAGTGTTTTAGTTAAAACTTGAGGAGTTATTTATGAAACTTTTGTTTAATGCCACCCCACGTTTCTGTCATCTCTCCACTCATGACACTTTGCAGAAGTCTGTCACAACCTGTACTTTTCCATGCATGGCAAGGGATACATTTTAGCTAACAAGCAATGAATAGACCTTCTACCTGCCTGAATTTCTTCTTCACGCTACAAAATGCTAATGGTTAAGAGGCATTTGGCCATTTGCTAAAGAGAAAAATAAATATTTTAAAAGATATAAAAACTGTCCTTCAAAATAATCAGTTTGCAAAAGCAATTCTTTCCGTTTTCATACATCTGTTAACATCCTGCCCTTCACAGTAATTTCTATTATCTAAAATAGTTCGAGCTGCTCAGAAAAATCTCTCAAAAAGAAGCAAAAAAATAGTTAGCACAACTACACACATTTATTCCATGGGAATCCATGCAGTACTCTTAATATCCCTTAAACAGTGCAGTGAAAGATACAAGCAAGAGTTCAGAGCCTGCATGCCTTGTCTTGCTCAGAACTGAATTCTATTAATCTTAATTACTTTAATTCATGACATTTAAAGCTAAAGTGTAGATTAGAGTGAAAGCTCAAATGTTTCAGTGGTCCTGTATTGTAATGCTGTCCTTGGGTTTTAAAAGGAAGGAAGGATTTGGAGAATTCACTTTTAGTCTAAGTTTTCAAATACCCAAGAGGCCTGGATTTCATTCTGCCAGAAGAGTCTGCAATACTTATTTTACTTACACAAGCAGGGAGATTCTTGCTTACAAAACCTGCCTAATTCAAGATGAAGACTTCAATTTAGTATAGTATAAATACTATCTGTATTATTTAGTATAAATACTGTAATTAGGAGCCGAGTTAGTAAGTGACATTAGTTAATTTAGTTATTAAAAAATGCAGCTTAACTAAAGTCTGGTAGAAGGTTAATTCCCATGGAGTTCCAATAAACAATCTGCCTCTAACATCCAGAGCTTCAGAATTTTCCTAATATTTAGCAATATTGCAAAAGGGTAGAAGGGGACAAAACATCATTTTGCAAGTGCCACATAATTCTTCAGCACTATCACTCCCCTCCACTCAACTTGCCTAATATTAAAGATTAAAAGGGCAAAATCATCCATTATTGCAGGCCTGGTTCAGCATCTCTATAATTGTAAGTACTTTTATGTGACACAAGTGCATGCAGGAAAAAGCTGTATTTGTTTCCACTTATGCTGATAAATAAACATTTCAGGTCTTTTCCTTGCTGCTGCTCCTGGGACAAAGAAATCATGAGTTTGACTGGGATGTATCTTTAGCCAGTGTTACTTGATGCGAAATCACTAAACTATATTTGGATATTGACTCAGGAAGCAGCAGGAGCACTTCAGGTCACTTCAGAGCAGGACGCTTGCCCAGGGAGGTGGGACAAGTGATTCCGAACTTGATCGGCCAAAGAGAGGCTTGATGGGATGTCCCACTCTCTGCATTTGTGCCCCGGACATTTCACTTGGCTTAAAAGGAAGAACCAGCCTGAAAAATTCTCCTGAAGTTGAATTCTGGAGGAGTTTCAAATGCCTGAGTAACTCTGGTGACCTCAAAGGCTCTGTGGTGTGTATTGGCATTTGCTGACACAAGAGTACACGAGAAACTGCTGGACCTGATCCAAGGAAGCCGTGCTTGATTGATCAGGTATCAGCTTTGGAAGCTGTTGACAGAGTAACATGTCTAGAGATGACTGACATATTTAACCGAAAATCAAGTCTATTATCAAATTAGAAAATGATTGTATTATTTAGCAGCTACATGAGTGACCCATTCTGCTGCAAGATTAGATGATCTATTTAGTTTTCATGTATACTGTCTGAATTAATAAATAATTTACACAATGCTACCTAATCAAGGACTCTGCTCAAGCACAAGGTACTGGAAGTACTAAATTTTATGTGTCTCAGACATTTTTTAACTGTCTGGATACCGAGAAATAATCAGGCAAATAGACCTTAGTACTGTTTAGAATGGACAGGATTTGTCAGTAAGGGAATCCAGCCCACCTTGGAGCAACATGGGCTTAGATACTCACTTTTCAGGGAAATGGAAAAACAGATCATACCAGGTGCCAGGAGGAGCATGGCAAAGAAAATCAGAAATTCTGCCAGAGAGCCAAGTAAGAACACTGGAAATGAGCACCATTTTTCATCACCTCCTTTTTCACTGTTCTTGTGAGTATTATTGACTTGAGAAAGATGAACACGAGCAGGGAGTTTAGACACAGCACCAAAAGCCAGCTGTTGATAGAGCACAGCCTGTCCCAGCGACTGATGCGAACGCTGCATTTGAGCCACAGGAAGCCAAGAGATCAGCCACAGAAAAAGGCTGAGCATAGGAGACCTTCCCCATAACAAAACTGGCTTGCAAAAGTCACAGAAAAAGGTTTTATTGCTGTAATGGAACTAACTCGATATTCAGCAGGGGTTCCACCCGAATCACCTGGACTACATTTCCAGGATGCTTAACAAAAAGGCAGAAATAAATAATGTCAGTGCCAGACACTGAGCTGGAGGTACAGGAAAGGGTAAACTTAGATTTGAATTGATCCTGAACAAGGCACAGCAAAACAAATGGTATCACTACACACAGTTAAACATGATCTGCAGCCTATGAACTCCTGGGTTAAAACCTCAAACTGTGCAAGTGAGAAAATCAAATAAATATTAATGAAATAATTTGGTTTATCATCTTAAAATCCACTGTGGCTTGCTCATTATCTACCACTGCTCTCGTTATTTACTAGTGTTGCTTTGCCTATTTGTCATGAATAATAGCATTTCTTTTGGTTCATTTCCTCTCTGCTGCCTTTAGGAAGGGACACAATAAACTACTTAATAGTTTATGTCATTCTTTAAAAATTGTTTCTAGTTTAAGAACTAAAATCATGGTATTAAATCTATGCTGGATGATGAAACATTATTCTCAGTATGCATGAAGTTTAAAATTATTTTGAATGAAAGCTGTTGGTTTAAAAAATACAAACTAATGTTCAAAGAAGTCTTAGTCTTGATCAAATCTATCAAGTTTTCTTTGTTAGTTTAATGAAAACAAAAGTGTGTCCCAAGGTACTTAGATGCTTCCTGGATCTTCAAATACTTCAGCATGTTTCAGATGCCTCAAAATCATGTATTTTGAAGGAAAAGCTCTACAAAGCAGATAAATAGATTGAAAATAGCATGGACACCTCACAATCAACAAACTACTTCTTAAAAAAATGGCCCTACAGTCCCTCATATAGAAGAAATAATGGAATTACTTAATTCAGTGCTGAGTAATAAAGAAAAAGTTTTCTGAAAATGAAACTGCTGAGACATCAAAAAGGATTAAGTAAAATTCTACGTAATGAAAGTTACTTGATTCACTTCTTTGAGTTCAGCATTTCAACTTAAAAGTATTTAATCTTCAAAAAAGTTTTGATTTCATACAAACAGTAGATTATTAAATTGCCCTTTAACTTCATTTCCTTATACCACTCTAACTTCCAGTGAAATCTCATTAGAGATGGATTTTCCAGCAGTGCAACGTGGTTCAAACATTCAGCTGTGCAGGGTATTTAATACAAGAGCCACCCTATTAGGCCAGATGATTAAAACATTCACATATCCACCAGGTTTTACGGCAAAGCTGCTTTAGGAGGTGCAGCAATGGAGTGAGACAGCAGAGGTTTAGACCATGCTTTAATGACTCCCTGGGAAACAACCTTCTGCACACACCTGGCTGGGGGTGGGCAGCCTCAGAGGATACCTGCTGGCCAGGCCCTGACAGGTCTGGAAACAGCCATAGTCCCTACTCAGTCATTACTTTGAAATGTAGGGAAGAGATGACTACGAAATTACTGCATTACTAATTTAAAGAAGAAAAAGACAAAAAAAAAAAAAAAAGACAAGGATTTCAAATGCACTGCGTTATACTCGTTTTAGACAAGTTGAAGAAAAAGTTACATGAAAATACAGATCATTTTGTAATGAAAAATGTTGCAGTAATGTTATGCTGGGGACCTGTGAGGTGGAGTAGCACATTAGGTAGGAGGATCTGCTCACTAAATCCTAAAAAGCCTTTTCCACCCATTTCCAGATCAATCACACAGCGTAACAATCACTGCAAAATGCTGCCATCCATCTGGTCTAACAGCTTTGAAAAATAAAATATAAAAGCTAATATCTCGTGGAATGAAAGTTCCTCACGGAGATGGAAAGTTTATCCAAAAGCAGAGAGGAAATTAACTGATGGCTAAGTGCTGAAATTCTGCCCCAGTATCTACGAGGGATGGCCACCTCTTCCTTTCAGAGTCCAGGACGTGGACAGAATTCAGACTTCCTGCTGGCTGGGGGAGCAGGGAGCTACAGTGACTCCAATAAAAAAAAACCACTCCTGGAAACACTGCTCCCTTCAATAAGCATAAGGTAATACTTTGGGGGTTTGCCTGCAGAACTGATATTTTCCTGTTGGCAAAAACACTGCTGTAGACATTTAAGTAATTTTTCTAAAAGAATTTTCAAGGGGGTGTTTTTTAAGAAGTTACTTTCTAAGAAGCCAAAGGTGGTATCTGTTTATATTTAAAATACAACTAAATCAAAATTAATTCAGAAGAATATGAAGACTAAAGGATAGTAAGAACTCATTCTGCTTCTAATTATGTTTTGTGATACAGCTAAAATTTAATTCAGCAGATGATACAATTCACACTTATAATCAAGGAGCTCCTTTTAACACAAGGATAATCTTTGCATTTGGCAGAAGATTAAAACAAAATTAATTCTCTCTATAAACTACAAAGATTGACAACATAAATACGTGGATCAATGGATCAATCCTGTTCTCACAACAAAAATCTCCTATAAAAAGGCAGGTGTATCCACATGTACTTTTAATTTTGCAGCTAAAAAGAAATCTGATTATTAATTAACCATGATGCAAATTAAGTTATCTCAGTGGAACACTTTTACCTTTCGTCCACTCTAGTGATTCATTCCAAAGTTTTCTTGTGTATTTTTAAAAGTAAAAAAATTTAATTTTTTTTCATTACACTGAACATACTGAAATCGAAGTGGTGTACAAACAGGGATAAAAGGAAAACTATCTAATTTTCGTGGCACTGGAGTAAGGCTGATCCAGACTACTTTGGAGATTGCTTTGCAAACTTAATAGCATCATTACTTTGAGAAATAACTAATGCTGCACATGAGAGAAATGCAATGTGCACGTGGGCCTGGACCCTGCAGTGGGGCTCTTCAGGTTTGGAAGATACTGAGGGTAACTGGAAAGGAAAAAACTGCTCTATAAAAAGTTGCTCCAACCTTCAGAGCAGACATAAAAAATAAAAAAAGCAAAAGGCCAAATAAGAGAATGAGGGTCGTTATTCCTTTAAAACAGGATCCAAAAGGAGATATGCTACTTATAACAGGTAATTACAATATTAATATACATTTTGAGAAAAATAATTAAAAAACCAAAACCAACGAAACCCGACAAAATCCAACAAATCCAAAATAGCTCCATAATGACAGATTTTTATCCCTACACACTAAAATAGGAAACTTCTTTATATATATATAAAAGCATTTATGCAGGCCTTAAATAACAAGTTTTGTACATAGTATCTGGGGAAAACAGTGCAAATCAATCATGTTATAAGACAATACTGCTCAAGTTTGAATACTCCAGCAGCTGGGAAGGGTTGGGAGCATCCTGACTGGAGCAGTTTGCTGTTGTTCTGAACTGGAAGCTGCACATGAAGAGAACAACACCTAGTCAGGCTCATAATCCTAAAGAGCTCAAAGGCCATTTTAAAATTCTTAATATAATTGATAGGAAATTAGAACAGTCCTTTAATTTCTTTGTAGTACAACTATCCTATGCTAGACAGAGCAGAGCCTAAAGGTGTGAATCAGAAGATGCACCACTCACAGTGCAAATTAAATCAGCCCTAAAATGCAGCTTGGGAGTTATAGCAGAGATTAACTTTAAGAGCAAAGTTTGTGAATAATCCTAATTAACTTCAAAACATTAACATCATATATGGCCCAGTACAAGCACCCAACCCAGCAGCAGCTAAAATATTGCACCAAATAATGGCAGCATGTTCACACCCTCATAAAAGTATTTTAACATCAAGTCGATATTGCCAAAAAGTTGAACTTAAGAAGACTGAGCATAAGAATCACAAAGATGTGACCTTACACTTGAAGATTTAACTTCTTTTTTATGTTGCCTTGGACAAACCCATGCCTTAGTTTAATCCTGCACTAATAATGACCACACGTGTCAACCATAAATACTGCATATTACACATCCATGCCGTAAATACAGAGTCACAACTGACAACATACATCAAGAAACACAGAAGTATCATCAGCTTATGTAAAAACGAACACTACAGTAGCAGGGCAATGAATTATTATCTCTAATTAAAACAGAAAATAATCAGTTTTCAGATGAAAAATGTTCATTCTAAAGATATAAAAGTTGAGTATAGGTGTATACCTGGAATTCTGAGACCTCATGAATATTGTTTTTTCTTTGATTAACTCTTAAATTTACATCTACCTATGCTAACCCTTCTCAATTTCAGCAAAGAAAGAATTATACTTCAAGTTTTCCTCTCATGAAATAAAAGACTTGCAGAACTGAATTACAACCCCCTGAAAACAGAGATTTAATAGAACCATCAAAGACCACAGCTGCACTATTGGATACCACTCTAATTAATATTACATAATCCATACAACACATGTGATCAATTTAGAGGTCCCAGGCGGTTCTTAAACGAATGAATGCAATTTGTAAGCTCTGATCTGTCACTTCCACTTAGGGCAGAAGTGTCTACATTTCATATTACATTGTAATGCATGCTGTAAGCCTGTATCAGAACTCCAATTACTCATATAATGATCAAGTTCCACGGACATAATTAGGAAATGGGGAAGACAGGACCTGTAAAACCACGAGATGATGGCAGAGGAAAAGTAGGGAGAGAGGTAGGAAAAAAGTTGCCAAAGGGTCAAGTGTAACGTGCTTGGAAAGGCTGCAGTGATTGTCCATTGGCTGGCACAGCGAGGAGGAACTTCTCAAAATCTGCTTTACTTTAGGGTTATTTTCCATGAAGTGGAAAAATGAGCCGCTTAAGCTGTGTACTTTAAAGGAAAATTAGGTGCTGAATCTGGGAAAACTTCAACAGAAAGCTTTCTGCATGTCTTATTTCCTATGTCTATTCCATTACAGCAGTTAAAAGGAAGTACAGCTTCAATCCCTTAGCAAGTCACCCAGTAAAAAGAAATGTGTATACATTCAGTGCTGACTGGCTTTGATCAGGGAAGGAACCTGCCTTGCTAAAGCATAAGCAAAGAGCTGCAGTTTTCACAGCAAATTCTGTAAATTTCGAGATTTGAACTACTGAACTATAGCCCTGTTTAGAAAGACTAAAAGGTTGCACTTAGTTAAGCTCAAAACCTGTGTTCACAGCAGAAACCGGAATACCAAAATGTAATAGATCTGAGATCTTCCTAATAGAATAAATTTCTCATTTAGAAAAACAGAAACAGCAGGCTCCATCGTGGCAAACTTTTTAGTGAAACAGAAAGAAGCTGTTTCACTAGTGCTGAAGCACTTTTTCTTCAACATTTCCCAAAGAATTGTATGTAATGAAATATTTTTAAATGTCTGCATTTAACAGACAAGAAAGCTTGACAGTGAATCAAACCCAAGCAGTACCACCAAGGAAATCCAAGACAACTACATTTTTTTCCACAGCCAGACTTCATGTCCAAGTGACACCATGTTGAACCAAAGCCAGTGACAGCACAGGTCTGGGAAGGAACGTTCTGGGCTGGCAGCTGCAGCTCCAATACACCCACAACCACCTCAAGCACAGCTATTAACCTTTATTTTCCTCACAAAGTATAATACTTACTTCATACGATGTTGAAACAATTAATGTAATTTAAAAAGTCATCTAGTACTGCCTACGGAATAGTAAATCTTTTCCGGAACTAAAATAAATCAGATTTAATGTTTTAGAGTAAATACATGCATGAAAAAAGATACTATAATTACACTCACTAAATATGGCTCCAGATAATTATTATGCCGGCTTTCATTGAAAGAAAAAGAAATGAAAGAAAGGAGGAAAACCATTTTAGGAAGGGGAGGGGAAAAGCCAGGGCAGTGACGTTAGCAGTGTTCCATTATGTCCTTATTTAATTCTGTGGCAAAGTTCCATTGACTTCAATGAGAGTACTATTTGGCAGGAGAGAGACAAGCAGAACGAAATAGCCATTTTAATACACTGCTTTCCTTTCTCAACTCTGACAACACCATTTCCTTTTTTTTTTTTCTTTTCTTACTCTTTTCTTTATTGTTGTTGATGCAGTTCCTCTACTTCAATAGAAAATAGCTCTTCGGCAGCCTTGAAAATGCTGTACATAGAAAACACCCCAAGGCCCATCGCGCATGGAAGATAGTAATAATCGAAGTAAAACGGCATTTAGTGACTGTGTGCTTAATGTGAGTGAAATGTAAGGCTGGAAATTGAAATCTGCACAGTCTGACTGGTTAATAACAACCATCACTCAATGTTTATACCAATCCAAATTGGAATGAAAGAAGCGAGAAGCAAAGGAAAAGAAAATGCAAGTGATAAGCTATGGGTTTGGGAAATACTGAACCTGCTGTGAACCTACTGAAATGATTATTCATCAGTCTAACGTTTTTAAAAGACAGTTAACTCAGAGACAAGGCATACCATCACACCAATTGTAATATATAAAATTAATTCCAACATTTCAAATACAGAAATATTTGGGATATTTCTTTACTGTAGGAAAGGGACATCTGCTCCTGTGGCAGCGTAGACGGCGATAGGCAGCAATTATGAAAAAAAGTGAGATAAATGCTCCTCTTTCCCACTACCCTGAATTATTTATTAGAAAAATCTGTCTCAAGGACGCACAAGATTTCCACAACACTGTCACAGATTTTAAGTACTTTGTGTTACTCTGTGTAATGAGTTCCTTCCCCTCCGGCCACGGCGGGGAGTGACCGTGCCCAGCGCCGGCGCCTCGCTCCGTTCCGCTCCGCTCTGCTCCACAGCTAATCCTTTTACAATGGGCTTAATCCAGTTAGCGGCAAAGAATGGCGAAATGTCAGGGTAATTGGATAACAGCCTGGCATTCTGTAATTACTTCATTACGGCAGCAGACCCCGTTTGAAGGGGACGCCCACCAGCACTGCAGGGCCCCGGCAGCCCTCGGCCGCTCCCTGCCCCGCTGCCGAGGGCGGCTGGCACAGTGACACCCGGCCCCTCGGAAATCAAAACCTTATTTAGGAAAAGCTTCATTTGCATTACGTTTTTGTTAACTACAAGCCGCGTAGGCTGCTCTACCAGCTTTGGGATGCTGTGAATGGACTTGCTCTGGCTTCCCAAGGGTGCTGGCACTCCCCAGCTCCCCTTCCCTCCTTTATAACCCTTTGCTCCCGGCTGTGTCCCCTTAGCGAAGAGCAGAGCAGAGCCCTGGCCACAGTCCCAGGTGGGCTGGGAGCAGGGTGACAGTGGTGCCACCCTGCAGCAGCTCCGTGTGTGGGGACCCAGGTACACTCACAGGTCGCTGACAAAGCCTCTGTGTCCTGCCTCACTCCCGGCATCCCGCCCCTGCGGAGCCAGGGGAGCACTCAGCCTGCAGAGGAGACCAGGGCAGCAGAGAGAAGGTGGCCCAGGCACAGGTCCCACCTCTGGCTCACATCCTGCTCCAGGGCTCCTTGGTCTTCCTACCAGCTCTGTCCGCAGCTCAGCTCTGGGACAGATGGACAGCAAGAGCGTTTGGCAATGGAAAACACTGCTTGAATGCAGCAGAAAAGCATTGTTTCAAACACACAATAAAACAGCCTGCCACGTTTCCATGGCTGTCACCAGACCCCGAGCACACTCTAACAGAGGCCATGCCCTGTCCCAGCTCCCTGTGCCACAGGCACACCACAGATGATGGAGCTGGAGGAGCGTGTCCGACCCACAGTGTGGACCAACAGTGACACCTGGGGGAGACAGAGGCGGGATGAGCAGAGCTCCCCCCTCTCCTCAGGTACCCTGAGCGCCTGAGCCGCTCACCTGGAACCAAACACTCCCGCCAGCCCTGGGCCTTTCACCCTGCATGGAGTCCAACCCATTTGGGAAACGTCACTCACTGCTTCAACTTCAACCTCTGGCAACCCACTTATTGCCAGTGGATCTGAGCCTGGTGCTCAGCTGCAGAGTGACAATGATTTGCTGTGAGGAGCCAGTGCAGTCACCATTTCACACCCAAAATAAGAAAAGCACACAGGTATTTATGTTCTTATTATTGGTAATGCAAATTTTAAACCTTGCTTACTCCAGGTGGAAGATTGTTCTCACAAAAACATTTATATTTCTTTAAGAGGAAATGAAGGATTATAGTATCATTTATAATATCATTTTGGACTGAAAAAAAACCATTTTAGAAAGAAAGAAAGAATGAGGATTTTTTTGTTTTGTGTATATATATATGTAAATGTACATATACACACACATAAAACAACTATATAAATATATATATATATTTAAAACTCTTCATTAAAAACTCTGCAGCTTGTGTTAACTACCGACTGAAAATGCAAACTGAATGGTGCACTCAAATAAGGAATAAATGACCTCCCACGCTTTCTTCTTCCCTCCTCCCAACCTGCACCAGCTTCCCAACTCCCACACTTGACTTTTTGCCTCCCTTCTGAACTACCTGCCTCCCCAACCACAGTGTCACTATTTATTTATTCATTCTTATCTTCAGGGCAAAGGGCTGGAGGAGGATTCCTGCACTCAATTATCCCCCCATACACACTTTCCTCCACTGTGATGGAGGAACCAAAGCATCTTCAGCAGACTTGGAGACGGGAATCCCAGCAGCCTCCTGTCTCCCTGGGGCTGTTGTGGTCAGTGCAGGCTGGGCACCTGGTGTGGCAGGAGCAGCTCCTGCAGCCTGGCACAGATTAGGGACAGGGGAACGGATGGCAAGTTCCCCACAGTCACTGGAGTTCCTTTGCTCTGTGGGTGGCCCTAATGAGAGGTCTACTTCCCTGAAAATAAACTGTGCATCTTGAACAACTACTTCTACGTTCCAAGGAATCACAGAGATACCTGTGATAACACATTGCCATTTCAAACACTTATCTTGAGTTACCATAAATCTGATCAACAAAAATCACAGCAAACAGCTCAGCAGTAAGTTAACTTGACAACAGCAGCTTTCCTCTCTCTGACTTCATTTGTTGTTCATAGCTCAGGGCTGTGTTGTTTCAGGGGGGGTTGCATAAAGCTATTTTTAAAAATTTATTTCTATTTTCAAGTCAATACAAAACAGCTCCTAGAAGCCATTACTTTTCTCAGCTCAACTCTTCTGGACAATATTTTTGTACAAACGTTTGAGAAAAGTGGCTCATTACAATCCTGTAACAGTTTTTTTTCCCCTCCAATAGCTATTTCCTCTCCCTTATATGATTATTCTGCTGTTTCTCCTTTGCAGAAGTACTTTATCCTGCAACTCCAGATCACTGATGCTTTCTAGACAAACCCACGAGACTGTCACATCAGGGCAGCTGATGCTGCTGAGGGAGCATTACGTGACAGCAGGAGGGATTTGAGCAGAGCATCCCTCCAGGACCAACAGCCACAGCTCCAGGCAGTGCTGCAGCTCTTCCCCCTCACAGCCGCACGAGCAGAGGGGAGGTGAGAGCCTGGCCACGGGGCTGATGGCACAGAGGCTGGGCACGGGATGGAGCACGAGCACCAGAGGCACGGGGAGGACGCTGCTGGAAGGTGGATGCTGGCATAGAGCAGGGAGTCCCTGACAGGTTGTGTTCCTATGGCTTCAGCAGCAACGTGCAAAGGCCTCTGTTCCTCCTCCTGAAGATCATTCTCCTGATTTAACACTGCCCCTCCCATATAGTTCAAGTTTGAGCAGAGGTAGGTGAGAAGTGTCCAGGACAGAATTAGTGATTCTATTTTGTATGACGCAGTAATAGGAAGGAAACTTCAATCACCAAGAAGACAACGGACCCTTTCCAAAACAAGAGTCAAAGATTTGAATTATTGAACACCATGCAATCAGTACAGAGGAGACAGGATAAGGAAGTCTACTTGAACTCATGGATTAATACACCTGTAGAAGTCACAAATTTCAGATCTCTTTTCATCTTAGGAGAAGAGTTTATCTCAGAAACGGTGACCGTGTGCGTACAAATCAAACTGTCACAATCAAAAACACCACCTAACACACAGAGACAGACAAGCAAGCAGACAACCCTGCTGCTCTCTCTCTACAGCTCTACTTGACAGCAACACTTCTCATGTACTGCAAGAATGAAATCCTGCTGCAGTGATGTTAATAGTGCACAGTCATTAAGCCAAGTCCTTCCTGATGGAAACAATCCTGATGCTTTTTGTCTGTACATTAGGATATTTTCCCCCTTGAATGCAAATAAGGGATGCAGTCAAAAAAACAGAACAAAAGAAGACAGGAAGTATTTGTGCCATGATAAGGACTGTGAGAATACATGAATGAAATGCACAAGCTGAGTGGAACTTCTGAGAGATAACAATCTGACAAGCTTCCTGACTAAATAAGGAAAGGAGTGAACAACACTGTATAATAACTAGGACTGGAAATTCAAAGCATTATTAAAAATGTATCCACTCCCTGTAAGCTCAGAGTATAGTTTTACAAAACAGCTTATTAAAAAATATTGCCTTTAATCATGTGTACAAGAGCCCATAAAATGAGAGGAGTACGGCACAAACTTAGTGATTCAACACCACAAACCATAAAGGGTTGTACTTTTTTGCACAGTTACATGCAAAATTTATGGTTCTTAGAACAGCCACATGGCTTTTTAGTCATTCACACTCAGGATGCATTAGGACTGCACTAACTCACTAGGCTGATGTGATGCAATTATTAGGGAGTCCCAAAAAGCTGGGAACAACTGAAAGTCCTGATATTTTTCATCGTTATTAATAAATGATCCAAGAGCTATTGCATTATTAAAGCTAGGAAGAGTCATGGGATCAATAGAAAACAAACCTTATTACCAAATACCAAATCACTAAGCTCATAAGCAGTGAAAAACAAAGCTTTCTGCAGGCATGGATCACTCCATGCACTGTAGGAATACACACATTCCATGGCCTTTTGAAAAATTATGCTTGCAATGTAGACCCACATATAAAAAAAACCCCAAACCAACAAAGTATAAGAACTCTCAATTCTTATAGCTGATTCCTCTAGCTGATGAGAAGATAGGTGTGCCCTTAAAATGGTCACCCTGTGCTCAAGAGGTTTTATGGTGCTGCCAGGGCAGAGTCCTGTATATCTGGAAGAGGAGGCAAGAGATATGAAGACTTGGCCAGGTAGAGCATAGGAACTACAGATTCAGTGAAAACAGATTCCTGGGCAGACCTGTGGCCTCCTGGGTGGCCTTACATCTGTTGTGCCAGCATCAGTGGACACCACAGCTCAGGAAACCGTGATCCAGGAGAGGACAGAAGCACACACAGACGTGGCTGAAGCAGTGCACAGGGCCCATCTAAACCCTTACACCTCCTGTGACTGAACGGGATCAATTTTCAAATGCTTCCATGCTCTTAGAATTTAATTGGTTGTGAAATGTGCTGAAGAGTTCAAAAGTGTTCTTTGATATAAATAGAACTGTTTATTGTAAAAGATGTTGGCAGTGTTCTATTTTATTTTTATACAAAACGTTGGAAATGGTCTCTACCAAATTTCCATGAAGATGGATCACTGTTCTAACAGGATGAAGGGAAAAATCTAGATTCAGTAGAGGCCAGAGCCTGATAGAGCTGAAGTTAAAAAGAGAGACCTCATTTTTCTTTCCATCCTGAACATTACAGCTGTAACAGCTTTATTACTACGGCTTTATATATGTTTACATTTTTTTGCTGATTGTTGGCATTACAGCCACATCTGGTATCATTTTTCTTAACTTGCCTTATTACCATTTGTAACATGTCTCCCCCCACTCCCTGAGCCTCTCAAGGATCAATCTTGCCTTGCTATTCCACCCCATTTTGCCCTCCTACCTCTCCTCTAAGTGTCAAACTTTTTGAGACCTTCTTCCAAGAGGTAATGACAACACGAACAAATCTTTTTCACCCTTTTTTTTTTTTTCTTTTAAATAAGGAAGAATGCAAGGAGCAGGGCTGATTTGCAGCCTGCCTGTTTGGCTGTGCTAGCACTGCTCTCATACCCTAATTCCAACTCCCACTCTGATCTGCTGGCCAAACAACATATTTTATTATATCATGCTGGTAGTACCAGGCCCAGAGAATTGTTTTGCTGGCAACATTTTCCTAAACTGACCCCATGGCCAATATTCAGCTTCCACAGCTTCCAATAAATTTCAGGCTACAGAGTGCAAATTTATCACCTGGGAGACACCCCCTCCTTCATTCAGCACTGAATTATGGGGGAGCTGCCATCCTCTGGAGCACATCCACATCACAGGAAAACTAGAGGACCTCCTCTCCTTCTCCCATGTATCCAGCTTCAAGCAATTAACAATCTATGCCACTTGCACATTTTCACACTCGTTGAGAACACGCTAAATACGTTTTCATCTTCAGGATAGTTTTAAAACCTGAGGGAATGTTCCACTGCTGCTATTAATGAAAAAAAAAAAAAGATCTGGATTTTTTTTCAGGGTTGGGGGAATCAAATTTGTCATTATAGTAGAAAATAGTTTACTCATTGAATTTTAAAAATTGTTTAAACTATCTCATTTAATCAGAAAATACTTGTTTCACACTAGCATTTATACATGAATCTGAATTGAAAACTCATAGAGCAAAATGAAAGGTGGATAACTACCCAAGGAATGATCATTGACAGAGCATGGGCAATACTTCTGTCAAGAAGGCAACAATTCTAAATTTAGTAAATTTTATTCTTCTGCCATCTTTGTAAGTATCTAAAATATACTTATTTTTTTAAAGGAAAAATATATCTAGTTATGGTCATTATGTAATAAAACCCCCCCTGCTAATACTCTCTAGCAAGACCACAGAAATGGGACCTTCCTTCCTGGGTGGCTGTGGTTGTCCAAAGAGAACTGTCCTTTTGGGGTGGACTTGTAACTGCAGGAGAAGATTGGATTGGTGGCTAATGCATGAAATCTTAGCAGCAGCACACAGAATCAATAATCCCAACACAAAATGAAGTGTCTGTACAGAGTGGAGGTTTGGGGCTGTGGCAAATGGGGAGGACTCCACGGTGAGGTAAGAACCAGGCCGAAGGACTCTGTTCCCAAAGCATTCTTGTACCAAGATGTGCCACAGAGGAGGTAACACCTGCTGAGCCCACAGAGCCTTTCACAGACTTGCCTTCACTGCCAGCCACCCCCGTGAGCTGCCCGGTACAGAAGAGGCACTCTGTGAACAGCAGGGCCATGAACTGAGAAAAAAATTAACCACTATTATTACATTTTGTTCTAGTCTGACTCAGCGATTGGAGAAATAATAATAACAATATCTCTAAGGGCACTGAAAAACACAGGCATGGTTCCTTACACAGACTTCCTAAAAATGGGTGTGTTTGAGGAAGTTCTGAAATGTGGAGAGAAGTCAACTCCAGCCAGGGAAGCCACGGCATCTCCTCCTGTTCACATCGCACCATGTCTGCATTTTGGTTTCTCCCCTCCAGAGTGTGGTAATTCCAATGCAGGAAATTACAAAGGAGAGATCTTTTCAGCATGGATCTGTTGATGCTTAATCCCATTTGGAGCGCACTACATGAAGGTTTAACTCTGCCACTCTTCTGTACTCCTGCCACTTAGAGGCACTCATGGTCTTTGAAAAGGCACGTCAGAGCAGGCAGAGGGTTTTTTTGTTTTGTAGACTCCTTGCACATCTTCAGCTCCCTGTTTCCTTCCTTGCACCTTCCACCTGAGCAGCACTGAAATGGGTGCAGGCTCAGCCTGCTGGTCCTGCACTGCCCTGGAGCCCCTTTAACTCTGGCTGTGCTCATTTTTCACTGAGACATTTCACGAAGATACTGAACATTCAAAGGTCTGTTTGGATTCTGGATTTGAGTATAATATGTATGTTTACAGATATAGAGTACATGCTATACATAATACATGTTACATGGCATCCTTGTTAAAATGATTAAAACCCAAGCAAGCAGAAGTCCTGCATGAATAGCTATTTCACAGAGCCTCCAAAAACTTTCAATGCAAAAAACGTGGTTCTGTGTAGAACAACAATAATTTGGTTTTTTAAAGATTTTTGTTAAATGCCTTTTTATCCAAAATGTATTTTGTCTTTTCTAACTCTTTAATAAATTTTGTTTACACACACACAGAAATGAAAAATCACTGGCAGTTCCATAGGAAAGTAATTATTTCAAATTAAGAAAAATATGTACCATGTAGCTGAGCAAGAGCTGTATTTTCATTTCTCCTTTCTCTCCTATCCTTGTGTACCTGTAAACCTAGAGACTGAGCAATTCTCACAAAGATAATTTTTTTTTTTAAACAGCACAAAAAATCACCAACACTGGAACTCAAGAACATAGTTTTCCACCTCCGTTTTCAACACACAAAACTGATGTGAAGGCTGACTAAACAATATTTAATTTTTGTGACAGTTTTAAATATTATTCATTAAACCTATTAGCATAATTAGTTGAAAGGAAGATAATTTGCCTGACCTGCAGAAAGGTCTGTGTCCTCCAGAGCCTCTCCACTTCTTCCAGTTCTACCAGTTCATCTGAGATAGCAAACCTGAAAAACTCACACGAGGGCTCTATTTCAAGATCCCACCTGAGGAAGCACAGCTGTACAGGCTGTGTTGAGCTGCTCTGGACCAGTACAACCTCAAAACACCACAGACCAGATGTCCCAAAACACCAGTGGCCAAACCAGTAGCCCCATTACTGGAGTCAGCCCTGACTGGGCTGATTTTGCAGTCAAACACTGACGTGAAAGCTCTACTTAGTTGGAAACATCAAAAAAATCTCAGCTTAAATTGACATTTAAGGTTTCAGGAGGCAGAAATTAAGAGGAAAATTAAAATCTGGAAACAAGTGAGGAAATAGGAAGACGGTTGGGTTTTTTTCCCCCTCTCTTTTCCTCCCCACCCCCAAAACACACTACATTTTGAAAATTTAGAAGTGAAAAATCCAGTGATTCTTAAAGGGAATTGCAGAGAACATACACACTGGTAAAAGAAGAAAAAGACTAAAGAGGAGGAGGACAGTTAGACAGCTTTCTCTCTGGGGGGTTTAATGACCCCTGTCTGAACACAGGCACCCCTAGAGCCGGGGGACTGACAGCACTACGGCTGAACACAATCATTGCATCACAAGGTGAAAATGTGCACAGTTCCACCCACTGCAAGCTTTTAACCTGTTCCTTTGCAGTAGATGCGTGATGCTATTCTTTGTTTTAACCTTTTAATGAAAATAAAAATGAACCCAAAAAGCTGCAAAGACACTTTTCATAGAGTCCAGTTGGGAAATCCAGAAAGTCTCTGTGGCTCAGACAGAGTGTGCCAACCCTCCAAGAGGCAACAGGTGTTGTAAGCAAAAAACACTTGGCCTCAGCTCCACATGCCTTGATTATTTACTCCGATTTTCTGAATTAGTGTCTGGAGTTGGACAGATAAAGGAGTGGGACAGCAGACAGTATAACTGGCTAGTGGTAATGACTGCTGTTATCCATATGCAGGCAGAAAGAGGACCTTATTTCTAGCAACTAGGACCAAAAATATGTTTTTCTGCAAGTACCTGAGGACGAATATGTGAGAGTTAATGCTCCACTGAATAGGAAGTTTCTTGGAGCGCCCATGGCAAAATGAGACCAAAATGTTAAATGAGATACTGGACATATTTTCATCAGGAATATAATGGCTCTCATTTTGGGTTTTTTTGGGGGAGAGGGAATCTTTCTGCTTATCAATTAAATGCTTTAAATATGGTAATATTTGTGCACCAAGGGGAATATGAATATTGTTGTACTGACACAGTCCAAAGCAATCACACAATCTAAACAGCAGGCCAAGTCTGGAAGGCATATTGAGCATGTTCTCTGCTGATGATATCATAAAGGTTCCACAATGGGAAACACATGGCACCAATTCCTCTCATTCTCCAACCTGCACACAAGGAACTTCACTCACCTCTAATCACCTCAGTGACAAAAATCAAGACATCATGACCTAAAATTGAGAAAATAACAAACAGGGGGGGAGCCTGAATCTCATATATTAATCCTGTATTTAGATAAACTCTGGGTTCCTGAATTTCACATACTAAGCCTGTATTGAGATACATATATTTTATCAAAAACCCAGGTGTATTCTCAAATGATGAACAGCTTTAGTCTGAAATTCAGCTTAACATTTTGAGTTCACTCCTGATGAAAAAACTGTGAGGTGTGATCTGGAGTTGTTTATTACCAAGTGTGTCTCAGAAGGGATGACATTAAAGCAAAATCCTTTCTCCAGTATAAACACACATGTGTTCCCTGAAATACTGAAAAATCTGGCAAAAGCATTCTATAAAAGTTAAGTTCCCAGATGTAAGTGCTATTGTAGCTGCTGCAGCTCCGTGGAAGCACTTAATCATGCTGAGCAATGATGCCTCTTCCCTGGGAGCTGAAGTGCTCTCTCCTTTGTCTTCCTGCAGGCTGCACACCCTCAGGAGCTGTTCCTGGTGTCTTCTGCTACTCACACACGCTGCAGCCCCTCTGCTTCCACACCCATCTCTGGCAGAGGCCACGGGAACTGCGCTGCCAGGAGGGAGCCACCGGAGACAGAGATGGCAGAGACCGAATCTCTGACACCAGCCTTTCTGAACCAGGGGTTTGCTCCATCTGGTTTTTTTTGGAAAAGCTGATTCAAAGCAAGCCATCGATGTCTATCAGATGCAGAATTAGGGAATATGGGGCAGGGGGAACAGTGTTTGCTGGAAAAAATTATATAAGAAAACTACTTTCGGGAATGTAGTAAGAGAAAAAAATTCTCTCTTCTCTTCTTCCAAAGAGAAATCACACATCTCTGAGAAAACTTTTAAAATCATTTTTTGTCTCTGCAGTTAACAAAATACCATCACCTCAGGCAACATTTTTTACTATTTTGACAAGATACCTGATACTTCCACAGGCATCTTGTCCAAATTGAGAAGAAAATTCTCAAGACATCTTATTTAGAGAAAGAAAATGGGGAATGCACCTTAGTTCACTAACATAGATTTTACCGATTGATTTTCAGAAAGAAATTTGTACTTTATTTCCATGGAAGTCACAGTACTGTTATTCCCACTTTATACATGACATGAACAGAAACAAATGGAGTTATTGAGTAGAAAAGCAGCAAAGAACAGACATGGGATAAACCCCAAGCTGTCAGACTACTGGTTCAGTTTGCTCTCCCCAGAGAACACACCAACTTCTGACAAAGAAGAAGGGAATAAACACCATTGGGGGGGAAGAAAAAAGCAAGTCTTAGTATTTCCGATATTTCAAACCTTTCTTTAACAAAGAAAAAAGAAAGATATATGAACATTTTACTTGAAACTGAACTACAGCTGGTTAGAGTGTATAAACTACTCTCATATCATGTATCAGAATGAGCCATTCTAAATTAAAACTCACTTGATAATTAAAAAACTTTCACAGAAAATGAGTCAAACACAGAAAAATCACACAGCCATTGCATCTCAGAAGAGTCACTGTAGTTTTAGAAAGTGTCACTCAATCTCATCTCCCCGTAGGTCACTTCCACAGAAGGTCCAGGGGTGCTGAGAACCCAGCCCCTCTTCCCCAAGTGCTGAACAAGCTCTGCAGATACACAGTCTGTCTGCCGCAAAATAATGGGCTTTTCTTCCGTGACTATTATCATCCTGAAGGACAATTTTAATTTTTTTTCATAGCCAGAAAGACTCAGCACAAGAGAGGACTAACACAGAACCAACCAGCACAGGGAGCTAAGCTGCAGCACCAGCAGGTTGCAATGAAAGAGCTGATGTCTGCAACAAATAAAAAATCAAACAGGTGATCTCATGGAAACCTTCAAAACATTCTCGGATCACTCAGAAACCTTTGAGATATGTATCAAATCTCTACTTTTTACATATTTGAATGCATGTGTATGGAGCCACTTTGGCCCATCTGGCAGGCTCTTCTCAAAGGATTTGGAGGAGCAGGGAAGCACGTGCGGGTCCAGAGAGGGGCAGGGGGATCTCACGTCTGCCTCCAAGTGCTTGGCTCCAACCAGAGCTATAAAGATACTTGGATCCAAATGCACACGTACAAAAATACCCCAAGATGTTTTTATATCGATGCAAATGAAAAGCTGTCTTTAGAAAATAAATTTTAAATGCTTTTTTTTTCCCAAATAATTTTTTAAAAGAACAAAACAAACTCTTTGCTCTTCCTTGCTCTCAAGAAACACATCAGGAAAAAAGTTGGCATGTTTCCTTCAAATGCTTTAACAACCCCTCCTTACCTTTATTTTTTTACTTCAATGGTTTATGTATAGTTTCCCATGAAGAAAAAAAGGAAATTACTAAAGGAAATTATCATCTTCCTATCTAGAAACACAGCAAGAGGATGCCGTGGTGCTCTCCTGGCTGTGCCCCGCTGCTGGATGCTGCAGCTCCAAGTATGTTATCACTATAGTTACAGTATTTATCCCAACAAGGCGCTTCCTTTTGGGCAAATCAAAATGGTGCGTAAATAATAAATACTGGAGACTTCACTTTCTGGAGACACAGTGATTTATGACCTGTTTTCTCACATGCCTTTCACTTTAGAAACTTGGCATGTGGTTTTACATAACCTGAGGTTTTTTCAGGACTCTGTTTAACCCTTGATTTGGTTGGTCGTACAAATAAAACATAACTCAGGGCTTTCTGCTTTAAGTAGTTAGAGAAAATCGAGTGAAATATATACCCTGGCCTCTAAAGAACCTCTAACAGCAAAACAAAAACACCAACTCGGAGAATTTTCCTGTTCTACAGCTGAACTTTGTAAGATGAGGTGATTTTGAGAATTTTAGATTTTTTAATGAGAAAGATCAAGACCATTCTTTAGTTCCTAAATATGTAAGATAAATAGCACACATAAAGTTTCTCCTTTTAACAGACAGTTTCACACAATTAAAAAGGAAGTCCAACTTATGGAGACACTCTGGATGCAAACCCAAAACTCTGATACAGACGGCACCCAGTGCTCCAGCCAGAACAGCACAAAGCGACCCTGGAGGCTCTTGTGATACCAGTTCCTAATGGACAGAGGCATAAAATCCGCTCCATTTCTCTTTGAAATTTCTTTATGGCATAGCCCTGGTTGGCCATTGATCAGCAAAGCCTTTGAAAAGCCTTTTTTTATGTAATAACTACTCTTCAAAATTGCCACGTCATTTTGACATATTACCAGCAGTGTGGAAGTATTGCAGGAAGCTCAGTTCTACCTTGACATGAATGTTTCCTTCCTTTCTGCTGGTTAGAGACCAAACTCCAGTAATCCCAAGGCAAGGGAGTTTTCTGGCTTTATTAATGATTTTAAGTTTTCTAGTGAATGACAACACCCTCCAAAAAAAACCCAAAAAAACAAACAAGCAAAAAAAAACCAAAAAAAAACCCCAAAAGTAACTTGTTGGGAATATAAGAGTTTCCCTTTCCCATATGTGATGCTTAAGTCTCAGACACACAGGCTAAACGCTGAATTCCTCCAATATCAAGAGTGAAGTTTGTTCATTACTGATCAAGTTGAGAAGACAAACGTATGTTATGGAATAAAACTGAGGCTTCTACTTCACAAAATCTTCTTACACTCACTGATCATAAACTGAAAATTTTAAGGAAAATAACTGATGCACCAGTCCATACAATATTTAAAGTATACAAAAGACATCTATCTCCAAGTTGCTTCCCTGTTTTATTTTCAATGTGAACAGAATTGCCTGCCCTGAAAAAAATCTCAATGTAAAGTTTTAAAAATAATCACATTTGTTTATTTATTTGATTCAGCACAATTAAAAGCTGGGTGAGGAAGTCACATAAGGAAATGCAATCACAGCTCAAACATGACATCAGACACCCTTATGCTGAGTGAAACCTTATGCAAGTTGTGCACGTGCACCCCACGTACAAGAAGAGAATGCCTGACACGAGCCCTTGTAAAGTCTGACCCACTCCTCATAAAACAAGTACTTCAGGCACCAGTGGAGATCTGTATCAAAGACAAACTGGACCAAATGTGTTTCTCCAGGCGTCCTGGGGGGACCACACCATGGAAAGGGCAACATAGTTTTCCTGGTTAGAAGAAAACCCAGTTCAGACACAGAAAAGGCCTCATAATCATGAGCTGCTGATCCACAATACCAGAGGAACGTGCAGGATCAGAACCCAGGAAAGGCTGGCCGAGATGCAAACATCCCTCACGGGATCACACTGGCAGCTCAGCATAAGTTGATACATCTGAGCATCCAAAGAAAACAATCAGATCTCACTGCCAACATATTCAGCCTAAAATGTTCCAATCAATTCCAATTCCAAGATGTGTCTTTCCATAATGGTGGAATGCAATGAAATTAAACCACTGCTTTATTTCCTTAATGGCTTCTCGAGATTCCATTTTGGGTTTACTTAGCATGAGGAAGTCACGTAATTTATAGTCAGCATAATAACTTCCCATGGCAAATTAAAGGGTTGTTTCAAGACATGTTTACACTTTGACATTCACATTATCTATTGGGAGCATGCTTGGTGAAATTGTCTGTCTACAGAAATAGACTTAGAAGGAAAGTATTTCTTTAAGCATTCAAGTTATGTGTTTCTATGAAAGATTGCCTTTTATATGAAGTTCAATCCTTTAAATAGTGTAAGTACAGTATAGGCAATAGTTTCCATTCTGTAACTCTTAATATTAAATTAATATTTGTTTAGTAAAAAGTCTTAAAGGTGTAAGAATTCTCAAGTCTATAGTTCAAGCCAGCAGCCTGAAGAAGGAGTAGAACTGAGTATGGTAGTTAGCAAATTACTTAACTAGCACAGTTGTAATCCCATGTCTGGCCTATTGCTCTCATGACAGTCATCGGTGGGTATAACAGAAGGAAAATAAAATTTCAATTGCACATTTTTCAGCATTAACTTTTAAATTAAACCAAGATTTTTAAATTGATTTTTTTTCTGTTTCCCTCTTAAATTTGATGACATCTTTAACCAAGACTAGCACTTTTCAAAGCAACACTAATGATTTCTGAAACACAGTGTTGCAGCAATAGATCTGTATGCTTTATTTAGAGCCACCTGATTGATCAAAATTGTCTCTATCACTATGCTATAGAACATTCCATAAGCAATTAACTGCATTTGGCATTGTCATAGTTTAAAATTTTAATTTGATGGGAACAATTTTCATGGAGATAAAAGACTGAATCAGACAAATGATTATAACCAACACTAAAAGGAGACAAACAAGACAAATTCTCTCTAATGGTTCACTGCATTAGTAAGTGAATGATCATTTGCTGATGGCAAAAAACCAACTTCTTAGTAATCAGAACTCTGTTTGGAACAGCATCCTATTCACACAAGGTTTTCAGACAGTTCATCTATAACAAAAGAGTAAAAAAAACCACTTAGTGATGTGGACAATTTTATTATGCATTAAGAAAAACAAACAGTGCACAACTATCCTGGGTGGTCAGACACAAACACCAAAGGTAAGTCAAGTTGATGGAACTGTAAGTCTGGAAAAAACAAGTCAGAGAATCACTTAGACTGGCCATGTACTGAAGAGGCCTAAAGAGATGCAGGACAAAGGGGATGCACAAGCCATGCAATCACTGTCCAGTGTCTGGCTCCAGGAGAGAAGGATATCAGAAAATGTCAATGTGACCAACTAAATATCACTGTCAAAGCATGGCTTTCCTACTCCTGGAAACACCACCTAGACATTCCTGGGATAACATTCTGGCTGACTCCTTCTAAAAGAACGTTTTCTTTAGAGAGAGCTAAAAGTAGCTGCATCAGACTAAGGGGAGGATTAAAGACTGTCTACAGGAAAGACTAACCTCAGAGATCTTAACGTAAGTGGAAGGAAGAAAATACCCTGGAGTCACCAGCTGGAAGCATTTTGAGTAGGATTTTCAAAAGATGGATGGATATTGATTCCCTCAGAGTCCTAAGGAGACAGTTGCTTTCGAAAATGATAAAGGAACCTGAACTGGTGAAAAAAATCTAGAGCAGAAGCCACAGAAACAGAAATATAAACCCAGTGTGAGCTGAAGCACCTGTCTCCTGCAGGGGCCACAGCAGGTGCCCAGGGAGAAGTGGACAAACAGGGCACACACGCAGTGACACTGATCCAAGCAACAAACATGTGCCAGAAACACTTCAAGTGAATAGCTCACTGCCATCAATGCTTCATTTAATTAGATTTGAGTATAAAAAAGAATTAGAAGAAACAAAGCAGAATATTTGGAAATAATTCTCAAGAGACAACTCTCCTGAACACACCTGAACTTTCCGTGTTCAACTCTTTTTTGCTTTTAGTGCATTCACTGGAATCCTAAAAACAAGCAGTGAAGATCAGTGTGTGTGAAGTACAGCTAAAATTTGCTTTAATACACACTAAAAACCTAAGAGTTGGAATTATTGTTCACTTTAAGGTGGATTTGAGTTTATTCTTTACAACATATTCAGTTAACTCAGAACTAACCACAGAACTACACCAAAACCAAATGAAAATGGCTGGAACCTTGGCTTTGAAGCATCTGTGGCAATATGAAGCAGCTGAAGCTGTGCCTAAGGTGTATCATTTGCTTGGATAATTAATCCTGCTTGCCACCCAGCCAAAATGAATTACCATATATTTATCCAGTGCAGAATAGTTTCCTCTTCCTTTTCTTTTTTTTTTTTTTTTTTGCACTGGTACAAATCATAAATTTATTTCCAAAGGGATCCAGATGCAAAGCCTCAACATTTCTGTAGGCAAAATAAACCACGACGTATGTTCTTCTTGGCAAAGCCACCATTCCAAAGGTGCCTGGAGATATGCTATACTGATTATGAGATATTATTGTGAAGTTTTATTATCCTTTTAAACAATAAAACAAGAAAAGAAACCAACATAAAAGCAAGCAGCTCTGTGCCAGATGTAAGAATTTAATGCTATCCATTCCTGACTAGCATTTGGAACATGTGCTTCAAATATGAAACTCTTCTAAGTCTCCCCAGGTGAGCAGTTGATCTTATCTTGCAATTTCTGCCTCTTTTCAAACAGTGCACAGCCCAATCTAGCAGCTAAATGATCCTAAGAATGTCATAGCTAAATAAAGAGGGGGATTTTTTTTTTCTTTAACACCGTCTTCCTCAAGTAAATGTTACACTCCAAAGAAAAATTTCACTGCAATATCAAATCAGGATTTTAGGAGGGAACAAGGGACTATGGAACACTTTGGGGCTTGTGCTCCCCTCACCTCTTTCATATTTTATAGATCTATCCCACCAGCCTTCTTGCAGTTAGCCTAAAATCTCCACTCAGTCTTAAAATCCCAGAATTTTAAAATACTTTTTGGTCACATATGGTGAAAGAGGATTTGGGAGGTGCAGTAAAACAGTCAATCCGAAAGACTGCAGCCAAGATCCTCTTCTACAATAGGTCTGAATACAATTCTTGCAAACATCTACTTCTAAAACTAGTGGTTTGAAATCTCTGAAGGAGACACATTTACAGTCATAAAAACTTCCTATTGCTTTTATGGTGACTTTAACATAAATAAAATGATATGCAAATTAATGAAAAAAGAGCATTTCCTGGAAAAGCTTTGCAGTTGGACAGTGTCTTATTAGATTCTCTTGACCAAGATGTACTGTAAAGGAAGAAAAGCATCCATTAAAAAAAGTTACTTTAGAATCTCAGCTTATCATTTGCTTTGAAGCGGACATGATGGAGACAGTTAAAAGAAAGTAACACCTACATGAACAAATAGAAAATCAGCTTGTGCTTGTGATAAATAAATAATGGAAATGTTTGTTCTCCCCAGCTGACATCTGTAAAGGTTTAACTGCTAAAAGGAGCATTTAGCTCACTTCAGAGAAAGCTGAAGTATCCTGCTACTAAATTCTAGTTTTCAACTGGCTCTTATTTACAGTAGAATTATGAAATATTTATTGTAACAGAAAGCAAGTATTTTTGATTGTCTTAAGTCAATGTCTTTCAGAAAAGTGATAAAACTTGCTTAGATTTTTTTACATGAACCTACAATGTCATTGCCAAGAAAACACACAAACAGGCCTCTGCCACTTGACAAGGGCTGTACACAAAAATACATTTGCCTGATTTTCTGTCAATTTAGTTGTTGACAACTTGCTAAACAAGGAAGAACAACACTACAATAAGAGTTGACAGCTGCTGTTTCCACTAACTTCCAGACTCCTCAAGGCTTTCCAAAAACACGCGCAGGAGGCGATCTGCGCGTCTGTCGCCGTGCGGCTCCCAGCAGAGATGTTCTGACACCGCGGCCTGCCAGCTTACACGGGATGTCACTGCGTTATCCAAACGAACACCAGCACAAAGGACCAAAAAACGTTCAACACAACCGCCTGTCTTTCCACTTACACAGCGTGCTACTGCAAAGTGGCACCCGTACAAAGTTTCGAGAATCTAAATCTAGAATGTGAGCACCGCGTTAAAAGACACTCGAGCCTCTTCCATTTTCTGGCCCCTGTATGAGTAAGACCAGACCATCCCCGTGTCATTTTGTGCTGGTTTGGATTTTGCTCACGTGGTTTTTTTCACTGTCTGTGGGGTAGATAGATTAGAATGAAGGGTAAAAACGCTACTGTTGAAGGACACCTAATCTGGCCAATAGGTCTGAAACACAGGTGCTGATTTCTTATAAAATGAAATGTCTTGTCTGTTTGTTTCAATTTCATAAATGTCGGATGACACACAAGTCATGCTCTTAATAATTAATGCCATTTGCACAAACTTGTTGGCAAAACCTAATAAGCTTGCCTTTAGCAAGGATTATTTTCACCACTCATATGCTTTACCCTTGAAATTGAAACACTGGTTGATTTTTCTCTATTTATTAGGAAACCATAAAAAAAGAATGGATTCTAAACTGTACACACAAGCTCATGGGATGTCAATGTAATTTATTTCTAATAAAGCAATGGAATTCAGTACAGAGAGATAGGATTGATCTCATCTCATCTACCTAAATGGTTGGGCACTTAGTAAATACCAATTTTTGGCATCCTAAACAAAACAAACAAAACAAATAGAACAAACCAACCCTCTGCCCTCCCCCTTCCCCATTTTGAATCACATCCATATTCAGAAATTTCCTGATTTGAGAGTCCAGGTCTGTAAATAACTTAATACAGAGAAAGAGAAAATGTCAGGTTGACTCTACCAAACTTGGGATGGCCAGTGAAGCTGAACTGTCCTGGGGAGGCTCTCCTTGAATGCAGCCCATTCCTGAGGGAGTCAGCAGTGGCCTGAAGGACTGTGGAATGGGATAGAGCAGCTGCCTACTCCTCAAGTCTAGGACACACACACCCCCCTACACCACGGGATACTCTCTTGGAACAGAACCACATTTTCCTCCACCTCACGGACTTGACCTTCCCCTCCACGTTACCACCACATGTAAAATCTCAGTAACACCAAATATCCTTGGAGTACATAAAGCTCACAGTCAGGGATAGGCAACTGTATCCCAGGGAGGTGCTTGGAAATCTTGTAGGAAATATATAGTAAGGATGCTCAGATATTTATAGAAAACCAGCTGAATTTTACAAAGATGTTCTCTGCTGGCACATAAACAAGGATATAGGTTAGGAAAAAAAAAAAGGTAAAACTGAACTGGAAAGATGTACAAATGCTATTGTTATTCCCCACTGAAAAATCACAACTTGAATATTTTCTCATCCACTACTAGTTAAGTGGCAAACAAAAGAGTCAAACGAGAAATCACAGAAATAATTTTTCCTTGTTTACTCTTCTCACATTGATACTGTAAGTACATATATCACTGTGTTGTATTTCCTTTTCAGGCTATCCAAAATCCTTCTTCTGGGGAAATGTTAATCATGGTCCAAAGGTAAACAAGGTTTATAGGTAATGCAGTTCCTTTAGGAAGGCAGGAAATAGGGGTTTTTATTTGATTTCTGGTATTCAGAGGTGGTGTGCAGGCTACAGCAGAAAATACCTCCATGCTGACCTAAACAAGTAGTTAATAAAAAAAGTCTGCAAGACTTAACACTCTCTAGCTGCTCCACAGAACCCTTTTGAAGAGCAACACTTAGCACCTGATCTGCTCCATGTGGCCCTGCTGATGTCTGATGAGAGACCCTGAAGGATATTGTGGTCCCCCAGTTACTTTAATCATTGTTTCATTTCACTGGGCAAGGCTTCAATGGCCTGATTGCTGAAGGCAGGCAAACAGTAATTTTTAAACATTATATAATGGCAGTGGGGGAGATTAAATACTGGCATCTTAAGCAGTTTACATATTTCAGTCACTGACTTCTTTCACTTCAAATCACTCAGGAAAGAACAAATAAAATTGGTTTAGGATAATGTAGAAGTTCTAGAGATACACCACACTTGATTCTTTAATGGCCAGCCTCACACAGTGTAAGGTTTGGGAGTCTTCACCTCGCCACAAGCGCCCAGCTGCCAATGCCACAGACACGAAGAACAACATGCCCCAGGCTCAGCCCACTCTGCCACAGCCAAAACATGGCATTCAACAAATCCTGCATCAATCCCTGCCACTCAGCTCAGAAGTATTTCCTTAAATAGGGCAGCAAAGGCAGGGAAGCTGGCAGTGTGTGCTGCCCGCAACCGAGCACACGAGTTATTAAAAACACCTAGTTTACAGGGGGATTTTTTAATTCCTGAGACATTAAACTTCTGAAAAATGTTTTGAGAGGATGAAGAGGCAGAGCAGAAGCTAATCTAGGTAAAGAAGGCTAATCTAGGTAAAGAAGGCTTACTGTAAGGACCAGGTGAATGAACTACACAAATAATCTGTGTCTCTCCATTTCCTTCTATCCATCATGCTCCTTTATCCATCTCTTCTTATGCCTATATTCAACTTTATGAAACACATACAGTACAGTTTAAATTATTCATTTTCTGCTCAGTTCCCTCTAACAAAAGTTTCAGTTCACCGACCTGTATAACTCATTGATTTAACTAATGCATTATCTACAATATTATGTATTATTAACTAAGTTTGGTCTCTTGAAACATTTCCATGACAACATATCACAATAACATACATTTGTCTGGCCTATAAAATTATTTCTTCTTTTCATATCATTCTCAGAAAAAGTAAATTAAATATAGATTGCTCTAGTCCTGTAGCAGTAGCCAGATTAGCAACTGATACCCCAATCCTTCTCTCTCTGAATAAACTGCAACTCTCTCAGGCCCTGTATCCTCCCTGCTATAGGTGTTATTAATCAAAATTTTCTGCCACACTGACATACACTAGTAAAAAATGTAAAATCTCTGAGGATATAAAGTGGTCTTAACTTGCACTAATTCCAAAAGAAAGGCAAGAGGCATTTCATACAAAGACTAAATAAAAAGCTTTTTTTGAGTCACAATAAATACAGAACTGCACTGAACCACTGCCAGGAAAAACTGCAAACTCTGCCCTCCTCACCTAACTCAAATGCCTTGTACCTCCAGGGAAGGGAACTCCTGCCAACACCATAATCTGTGTTTTCTGCAAAGTCATCACTGAATCTAATATGTAGGACTGCAACAGATTACAGAAGAAATGAGAACATCATTAGCACAGCTATGAAAAGATGGAGAAATTATGTGAGGTGATGCGGTCTGGTGAAAACATTAAAGCAAACTTGTTTATCTTGAAAATCCAGTGGATGCCTGGAGCTTCACCTACTCTCCCTTTCCTTTCTTGTATTAAAAATGGCACAACATTTTGTCCCACTAAAACAGAACCTTGTATCAGTTAAACACTGGCCTGGTCTTCGGGAACAGCGAGCAGGAACTGAGGACATTTTGCCATATTGTGACAGGGAAGGAAGGACTGGGACACTGCAGGGCTGGCACCGTCCCATGAAATCTGTGAGCCTTTCACTAAATAAATACTTGTTTTCCCAATCAAACCAGGCATTTTCATCAATCTTTTATCTTGTCCTTTCAGGTGTTAATCTCAATTACGTTAAATTTCTTTACAACTCTTATGGAGAAACAATCCAGAAGCTGGTGGGACTTTTAGAAAAGTTTTGTTGTTTCATTTTCTGATACCTTTCCTCATGCAGCAACTCTGGCAAAGTGAAACTAATACTAGCCTCCCTCTCTAAAGAGTCATCTCTTGTTGAGCTGTTTTGACCTCTACTCATTAAACTGTTGGGGTTTTTTTTCTTGGTTTTTGAATGTTAAGTCACGACTGAAAAATCTTAATCTCTCTGAAATGACAGAACAGATCATCTGGGCTTGCAGAAGCTGAGTAAGTGCTTGGGGTCCCACAGCCTCTGCAAAGGCAATACTGGAGCAGCTCACTTGCATGAAATTTTCTTCTTAGCAATGTACTGTAAGATGAAAATAACATTAATGATCCAAAAGCCTTGAAGGGAAGCATGCACACTGAGTGCCTGTGCTGAAGATGAAAACCACACAGCAATTCTGAGCGCGCAGCCCGCCCAACCTGCGCCCATCCCGCGCCCATCCCATCACAGCCAATGATGGAGCTGTGTTGATCTGGTGCCCTCTGCTGATCACTGACTCAGCTCATGAGGAGCCACAGCTGGGCCCACGCCACTCACCATGTCTCCAGCTGTTTAAGCATTCAGGGCATGAATCTGTGGTCTCTAGAACAAGTTTTAAAGGCCCTGATGTGTGAGCCCACGACAGCGGGTTGGCGCAGAGCTGGATGCGCTTTGCTGTGTCCATGGTGCGAAAATGAGAGCCCCAGCAGGGCCAGTCCCAGTGGTCCCAGCAGTTCTCCTCATGTTCAGACGCTGCTGAGCAAAAGCAGATTAAAGCAGCCCAGTTCCACCTCCTGGGACGGAGCAGCGCCGGCCTCTTGCAGCTACTTCAAGAAGGAGCAGCCCTGAGCTTCTGTGGCAGTGCCACTGCTTCCCCGACAGCAAAATGATCCTTCCCAGGGATGAACTGGAAGGAAGGCTCAGTAGGGGACAGCTCTGCTGGCTGCAGAGGACACGTATCAAACACAGGACTCACAGCTCCCATCTATGACTGAAATCTGGACTCATTTACTCACAGCCACTGCCGGCATCCAGGGTGTGGATTAAACAGAACAAAAACCAAAAGCCATAAAACAACGCATTTAAAGTTCCTACTCTGCCTAAGTATATATTCTAATGACTATTCTCTCTCCCGAGATCAAGCCAAAATCCAAACCAATATTCACAGTATGAAAGTGGCAACTCCTTTGGAGCTCATGAACTATCATGACTGGACTCTCATTCTCAAGAACAAGTGGTTCCCCTGCAGCAAAGGTTCCTATTTTTCTTGACAGCAAATATATTTTTCAATATATTTCATTCTATAGGCCCAGTTTATCAAACAGAAAAAAAAAAAGCCAATTACATTCCACAAATAATAATTTTGACACTGACACTGCTAAATGTTGGAAGTATTTCAGGAAGTGCTTCAAATATTAAAAATTCAATCCATATATCATTCTGGTTTGAGCCTGTGAATGACTTCATGGTCAAAAACTGAAATACCTGCTTTAAAATTAGGTTATTACAACAAATAATCATATTTATGATTCTTCAGTATTTGTCTTTAGGCACTGTATAATTTAACATATTTTCTTTATGCAAATATTCACAGTAAGAATTTTTGTCTAAGAGTATGTGTGCCAAGTGAACATCTCTTTTTCTCTCAGATTAAGGGTTCTGCAACATCTTGGTTGTGGTTAAGAAAGGTATTCCACATGTATCTTTTGCCATAGCAGTTAAAAAGCCAAAACAAAATGTCAAACTGTCTTGACCTTTTGCAAAGTTAAAAATAAGAATCTAATATATTTTGGGTTCGCTTCTATAACTAGAAGCCTTAAATATGCAAGATTATTATATAACTATTTGTGATTCTTACTAAATATACCGTTTTCTATTGGAAATCCCACTTTGAACAAAACACAGTGTTTACCTACCTACGCTGCCCAAAAATACTGGCAATGTGCGGAATTCCACAGCTAATGAATTGGCTTGCGTGCCACGGAGAAAAACCCCTTGCAAGTAAGTATATGAGACTCATAAATCTGGTAGATAAAACTAACACCCCGTCCTCCCCTAACTTTTTCCAACTCCCAACCATGACACACCATTCAACCCACCAAAGAAAGCTCATGAGGAACGTTTGATTCAGACCTAGCTACAGAAACAGCTTCATCAAACCATCACAGCACAACTTCCATCCCTGGATCATTTCTTTTCTGCGAGCAGAAATGCCGCCCCTTCCCCAGCAAGGACAGGAGTTCAGCCTCAGCACCCACTGGGACGTCCACGCCTGGAGAAGGAGGCAGGCGCAGACGGGGCCTGACACACCCAGACTCATTTTACGAGTTGGTGCCGCACACTCCCCTTTCACACATCACACCTTTCGGAAAAAGCTGGGCCCAAAGTGCCATCATTCAAACGTAACACGATATTTTTGCCACCCAGTTTGTTGAAGAAAAGGCTCTGGGATAAATGAAAGGTAAAATCCTTGGAAAAATAAACTCAAGTCTGTAAAATATTAGCCAATGTTTTCATAAGTTTTCCAGCAACTATAGTTTCTAATAGATCAAGTGTGACTGTATAAAGCTACATATGGCCAAATCTGAGCGACAGAGATGGACACATTACACCTTTTCCTATAATGCACAGATATCACATCCTCCAAACTTGCTGAAAAGAACTACTTTGGTTATAATTTATATTTAATACACTTGAAGGTGAACCACAATGAGAAACTTGATATCAAGCTTTTCAGCTGTGTTATTTCAGGGAAGTTTGACTCCTCTAGTTGTGAAGGTTTGAAAAAAAATGATGTTTTGCACACATTAAAGAAAATAAATGCATTTTTTTCATAGCAGTGACTGAAATACAGTTACAGCTGAAATATTTCTCAGGAAGTTCTCTGAGAGCACAGGTTCACTGTTCTCTATAGATTCACTGCAGAAATAATACATCTAGAGCAACTACACTAAGTTATATTGGGTTTACTTATCTTTTTTCCATAAATCAATTTTTTTTTGCACCAAGAAAATATTGTCTGCCTGCCTTCCACTGTTGCTATAGCTTCATCTTTTTTCTTCCCTTCCTGAGTTAGTGTTTACACTCTGCACTGTTTTCCCTTATTACTATAAACATAGAACACTTTTTTAACAACAACAAAAAAAAAATTCAAAGAAAAATTCAGTGAATAAAACAAAGACTGTCTGGATGGCCAAGGGTATTCGCAACAATCAGATCTGTCTCTCTTTATTTTCACAACTCTTTTCGTCCCTTCTTCCATCCCAGCTCTCCAGAGAGCTCTTCAGCTTGTGAGGAGCTCCAGGCACGTAACACAAGGACTGGAAACTTTTGCACGCAAGTTACTGCTCACAGAAGTAATTGTGTCTGTACGTATTGAACAGATCCACAAACCATTATTCTGCAATTTAAGTAAGAACTCACACTTGGAATATCAAGCTGAGCTTCCAATCACGTTAACAGTGCTGAGGATGCACAGGCACTTGAACAGTGTCACAAACACACGGGAGGTGACACAAAGCAAACCAGCTGTGCACTGAACACGGCTTCAGATCACGTTCCATACATCACACACTGCTAAAGCCAAAAGAACCTCCAAACAAGCCCAGCTCTTTGCATTGCAGAAAATAGGCATTTTTCTGTAGCAAGGACTATTAAATCAAAGACTACTTTTTGGTGGTTTTGTGTTTTGGTCTGGGTTTTTATTCCTAACTATAGTCCATATTCAGCTGCTGTCAGTTTGAACGTGGTAATGTCACATGACACAGAAATTGACCCTGATTTTTGGGCCTAATTTGTACCAGGAACCCTCCACACTGCCTGAGAATTATGAAAGGGGCTGGGTGAGAAACCTCCTCCTCACAGGTAACTCTTACCAGGGACAAAACAGGACAAGGAGCAAATGCAACAAGGAGCTCTCAGACCATCTACTCTCCAGGCAGTATTTTATTGTGGGGATCTACTACCACTACAAAAATCCTTCCCAAGTGACACTTGTGAAATGAGTAACAATCTTGCTCAGACTTTTAGATTTATTTCCAACTCTAGACTTAGAGATGAAAATGTTAAAACCTCTTCATTTCTAAAACAGCAAATATAAACTTTGGAAGAAAATGTTTGTAAAGATATTAAAAATAATTTACCATTCCAGTACTTGCAGTTTAGCCCATAAACTCTTATTTCAGGCCAGGGTGAAGAATGATTTATTGCTATTTAAGCAGTTGCATTAACTTAAAAATTCAGAATAGAGCACCCAAAAGTGTGTCTAACAGAGGAAAACTGGCACCAGTGACATCTGTCAGATGACAGATAGTGACATCCAGCACCAGGCAGCCATCAGTCTTCCCTGACTTCTCCTCCTTCCTAGGGAGGGGAAAACCAGACAGAAGAAACCACTTGGCTCTCCTCTCCTGCTAGAGAATCAGTCAGGTAAGCCTGATTCTAAGACAACAACTGAGCTAATTAAAATACACTAAAAACTACATTTTTTCAGCCCTCCATAGCATCTGTAGGGTATACCAGGAATGCTGAGTCACTTGTGTTTGTTGCCCCTCTGAAAAAAAACCCCACGTGTGACCCAGTCAGTTCCAGAAGACCAAGCCACGGAGCTGAACAAAGTCTGCTTGAAGGTCTTAATATTTTAGGCAATTTTGCCTGGTTTCTTTTGTCTTAAAAGAATCTGAGAAAAAAAAGGAAACAGAAGACCTGCTTTTTCTACTAGAAATAAGTTTTGATTTTTTCTGGATAATAAGAATTTATAGTGTTGTTGAAAGGCCCTGGAGACAGTCCTGGAGACTGAAGTAATTTATTTACTCCTAGAAAAAGCACTAACCTACAAGCACCTGCCTCAGGAGCCCAGTTAAAAGCCTCTTGGACCTGACCTGGAGAGACACCTCACAGAGGTGAAACAGGGTGTTGTGCTTCCCATTCCACCTGGGACATTTGTTTTCCCTTTCTTTAATTTTTTTATTCTATTTTTTTATTTTATTTCTTTAAAGAAGGCGAGAGTGTGTGTGAAAAATAAATTTTCCATCCAGAAGCAGTTCAAAGAATTCTTCAGAAATGTGATTTGAAAGTCTGCCTACTTTGAATGAAGCATCAGACCCCCTTGGGGTCACTGATGTGGCTTTAGGTCTTTGTTACTAAGCAAACAGCTAAGTTTGGAACCTTCAAAAAAAGTGGGGAAAAAAGCAGGATATGAATGCACAGGGACAGCAAACCCAGAAATAACAGCCGCATTCATGAGAATAGGAGTTACTGTTTGGATTTATGGAGTGTGATGCACTAATGCACATAATGAAGCAGACAATCTAATGACTCGGAGTGCTAAAAAGGGGGGGAAATATAAATCCACAGAAGTCACAAGATAGACTTTCAAGATTAATGGGGATAAGCCAAACATTCCAGATGTTCTAATCCAGGGTTCTTGTCTCTACGCTACAGAAAATCACCTTTCCCAAGGAAAAAACACCATTTATCTTTCAACCTGCACTTTTGTTCCCATTACCACTTGTGAATAGTCAATTTTCATCTATCTGCTTTTTCTTCCACTTATAATCAAAATGAAGGGACAAATGTCCTTTGTATATAAAACATTTTAATAAGTGTCTCTGAAGACGAAGTACTACAGAGGCTTCCATAATATGTAATTTATCAAGATGAAGCAAAACTATTTTTTTTTCCATAACTACTGTTTAAATTATACAAAAATACTCGTATCAGTTCTAAAGCTGCCACTGCCACCATTTTTCTTCTGCTGTAAGACCACATTAGCACAGCTAAGTACATACTCTATTTACTGGACAAAATTTACTGTTCTAATTACTGGACCTGTTACAGCCAGTACAGGAAAATAAGAGTTATTAGGTTTTGCTCTGAAGAGGAAAGCTGTTCAACAACAAGGTAACAGTGGGATACAGGAGACCAGGAATCTGATGAGTCTATAGCTTGCTGTTACTATGGAAACCAGAGATTAAAACAAAATATTCACATTTTAATCGTGATCCCTAAAGGACTGCCATCCCTAAATTAATTCTATTTTTAAATTAAAGATTTTTTTAAAAATTTACTAATCCAACACCAGCCACAAAAAAGTCACCTAGAAAGTCTCAGAAGAGCCACACTTGTTTATGTGTGCCCGATACCCAACGCTGGGACCGAGAGGAAGGATCAAGCAGCACAGTTCCACTTCAGTGGCTGCAAACCCATCCCTCTCTGCACCAAGCACTGGACTCCAGCACACGAGCATGCTGAATTCCCAGTTCCAGTTTTCAAAATAGAAAGGACTGTCCTCTGTGTTAATGCTAGAAATTCAAACTCTCGGGAGAACAAGCTATGTCTGCTATGCCCAGGATTTCTAACACCTGTGTTTGGAAAGGGCTGAGTAACACAGGGCATAAAATGTGCACTCACACCACCGGGTGCCCAAACTCCCACACCTCAGCAGGAATTGCAAAGCAAAAGTAAATGTTCAGAACATGAACGAAACATGGGACACAGCAACCTGGAAGATTAAAAACAAAGTAACTACTTCAGCACTTAATTTCAAGAGTTGCCTGCTTAGACCGGAAATTCTGGGAAGGGTGAAAGTAAGTTCTCAATCACTGTCAAGACTACACTTTTACTTTAGACAGAAAACTAAGAATTTGTTTGCATGGGTACTTGCAAGGCCTGCACTACTCCTTCTACTTCAGTCTCTAGAATTCACTGTGACAAATCTGAAATTCCTGTCATATCTGGTCCTTTTGTAATAGGGAAAAAACCCCAAAACTCTGAAGCTAAAGTAAGTTACATGAAAAGGCTTTTTATAGAAATTCCACGGTAAACAGGTTTACGTGGGAAGCAGGATCTCAGCAGTGCCTTGAATCTCACAGATCCACGTCTGTGGTGAGCAGAGCTGGTTTGTCCTGGAGGAGCCTGACTGCTGCCAGAGACATCCTCGGCACAGGGGCTCTGAGGGGACACCAGCCCTTAACAGTGACTTAAATCTCAGACAGACCTTTAAGGGAAGGGCTTGGGGTTTTTTCCTTTTGTCTTCCATTTCTAGATTTGCAGTGGGCAGGCGGCCTTGTTCTTTGCTATATTTTACTGACTCTTCCTTAATCAGGTAGAGCAGGAGGAGAGATCTCGGCGTGACCTGCCACCACATTCCTTGGGAGCAACAGCTTTCAACAGGCCCATGGAGTGATTTCTAATCTAAGCATGTTTGGGGGCTGCCCAAGGGTGAGAAGAGCTTTTCCCAACGAATTGCAGGGGACTGAGGGGCTCAGTCACTGATGTCACTGTGCCAGGTCAGTAGTGCGGCACCTCCACAGAAGTGGCGACCACTGGCCCATAAAGAACAGCCAGTTGGAGCAGGGAGGACTGTGATTTTGTAGCTAATTAAGCATGTGGTTACCATATTTGAAGCTCAGCTTCCCACATAACAAGCATTCACTGCTACAGAAAGTCACACGCCAGCTTTAGGTCTCCCATGTCTGTCTGCCCCAGTCAGATGGAATCTGTGAGGATGCGGAGCCAAGAATGTGCAAACAATGTGCTTGACTCTGCTTCTCATCTCTGCATTTCAACTGAGATGCTGAGAGATAAACAACCGTGCTCTGAAACAAGGCCTATGACAAATATTTTGCAAGTACATTACTGTCCTCAATTAAAGAAAACTCCAATTTCATTTTTAAAAGCCTGAAAATGCAAAATCCTGAATTGTGTTTTTCAGAAGAGCAGTTAAGAACAAGTTTAATAAGTTAGTTTCCAAACAAAATAAAGAAACCAGCCTTTATTAAATTATATGGAAGGGGGTCAGAGATTAAAAATCCTCTGCCTCTCATTATTAGACTTGAGATGACAGATTCATTCCAGAGCACAGAAGGAAATATATTATCCCAAAACAGGATATGAAGTTCAGTCCCAGTAGATTAGTCTCTGTTAAGTAAATTTATTGTCTGATCTTTTAACTCTCCACCAAACTGCTGCCCAAGATTCTCTTTCCTAACAGTATTAAAACCCCTTTCCTTCCCTTCCCTTCCCTCTACAGCCCTACCCCCAGAGCTCCCCAACTTCCAGCCCTCTGGTCTCATTTCCACCAGGGCTCTGATGGTGCAGAAACCTCATAGAAAAACAAGAAGGGATGGGAGTAGGAGGGAAAGGACTTACAACTGCAGTCACCAACTAATAAAAGCAGGCTGTGCTCTGAAGTGCCGGGCAGAAGAGAAAAGCAGGATAAATGTTTTCCTTGATTTAAACAGCAGCAGCAGGCCTGGTGGTGTCTCTGCCTGTGTATTTGTGTGTGTGTGCCTGGTAACTGCTCCCTAATTTGGATACAGACATTGAGGGAAACCTTCAAAAGAGCCGTACTCACACTGGTACGTTCTGGGAAGAATTAAATGTACTGTGTGAGGTTAGCAGGCACATCAAACAAAGAGCAACTCTATCCCCGTTGTGTTTACCAAGGCAGAAGCAATCTTCCATACAATGATACATTTCTAATACACTGTTTAGTCTGACTTTAGACTCCATGAAATTATTTGCAAAGACAGGGATTCCCAAAAAATTCCAGTAGAAAAAGGCAGTCTTTCCCTCATCCTCCCTTTCATTCCCTTTAATTACATGAAATTTAATTGTATAATTTAATTGCATGAAAGAACCACATTGTGACAAAACCAAACAAGAAGAGAATGTCCTTTCAGAGAGCTGCAGCTACAAATGTTTCTATGTGGGCTCTAAGATTTTTCTGTCACCAAGGAGGACAAACATTCCACGAAGAGCACAGGTACAAGATGCAAGACCCCTACTGCTCGATTCACTCTGTAAGATTGCTTGTGTTTCTTCCTCTCATAGTCAATTATAAAAATACTCCTATCAGATGCTTCGGCTCAGCACTTAGCATGTTTTCACTTAGTAGAGCTGTGATGTACCATCTTTATGCACAGAAAAATTGCAGAGAGCTTGGTCTCACCAACAGAGTGTGCTGTCAGTTCGTTATTAGGTTGAGGGCAACACCATTATGAGAGGTGTTTTTTTTTAATTGTTTTATCTGGTGATCTATTGCAAATACTCTGTTCTATAATGAGATGTTTAAATAGCTATCCCCACTTAAAACAATTGATTTTCACAGCATCTGCTGCAAAATGCCATTCTTGGCTCCGTCTTGCCTGGCTGATGATGCACTGCTGAGCTGCACAACTGTTTCTGTGCAAACCTGGCTCTTATTTACTTTGGGGGTTTTCTGTTTCTCTTTAGACTCTGCGTGGGGAAGGCATGGGAATCACAAACAACACATTTGGCAACTCTTCACATCACCAATGCTTAAAACAACCAGTCCTAGCCACAAAAGTATCCTTGTGCAGACTATTTTTTCCTCAAATTGAATAATTCTAAGATGGGTACATGCTCAATCTGCACCCTACGATTTCAGCTCATTGTATTTTCACCATGTACAACATACAAATATTTATTACTGAAATTTATTTCCAAAAGAATCACTGTGGAACAAGTTCAGGAAAAAAAAAGTTATTCAAGGAAAGAATCCTACTCTATTTTCTGTATAGTTTTGTTTCTGCTTTAATACATAACTTCTTTTTAATGTTTTTATAGATCTTGAATAGATTTAATGTTATCAGAAGGACAAAGTGTAACTCAGATTAATTTTCAATGAACTCTTAGCACCACAGTCCAGGAAAAGAAAGCTCTGTACTCTTCTCATTGCACTTAAATGCAAATACGTTACACACATAACAAAGCCTGAAGGTCTCCAGCCAGAAGCCTGCATAACCCATTATACATATATTCCAACTTCCCTTTTCTTGGAAATTCATTCTTCAAGCAATTACACATTTGTAAGTAACCAAAAATACATTTGTTTCTATTGAACTAAGCCACTCAGCAAGTGGCTCCCCCCTGGTCTGCGCGTCCAGGCACCGCTTTGCAAACAGGCTTCGAGTCATCTGGTGAAAGAGTCAAGGGGGCCACGAAGGAAACTCATCTACCAGACCTCTGCGCATTGCTCCCCACGCGACACACAGGAGACACTTACATCTGCACAGAAATATTTACGGGGACAGACAGAAAAGGCTCTCACACACACCGGGAGAGCCCCGCGCTCCCGGCTGAGCTGTCCCGCCAAGATCCTCTTAGCACGGTGCTAACTGCCTCTGATAAGCCTTGTGCTCCGTGGAACAGGCCACATAGGCTCCATCCAAAGAAATTCATGGCTATCCAGAGCACTACAAGAACTGAACACATCCACTGTTAATGTAAATGAGATGACATTAACACAAATTTAAAGAGCTACCCAAGTGGGACTTCTGGGGAAAGCACGCTGTGGACAGGAGCTGTCTCTATCCAGATGTATCCAACAGCACCACATAGTTGGCCCAGCTAGAAAAAAAGGCTGAAATATATCTTTTTGTCAGTCTAAAGAGGAATAATTACAATCATTACAAAATTATATAAAAGGAAAAGACAAATGAGGACAGCAGTCCTCATGCTTGCTTGACTCCCTCCACACCTTCCAGAACCAAGCCCCCAGTCCTATTTCATGGCAGAATCTATGAAACAAATCATTATTTCCATTAAACACAAGCAATTGGAACTAATTTTTCACTAAATTGTAAATACTTGCCAAAACTGATCACTTAATGCAAGAATTCTCAGATTACCAAGACAGGACAGCAAACACTAATGCTACATAAGTAAAAATTCAGATGCAGAACGTTCTGTATTAAACACTGAACAATCATTCACACATGCAAGATAAACAGTGCATGATCACTGATACTTTTATGCTCTATTAAACTGTACTCTCCAATGAGCATTGCACCACGGTTCAGAGGTGGCCAGAAATATTAACATCTAAACTATGGAATGCTTTAGTCTAAGCAAGCCGAAAGCTCTCCCTCGTGGGACCGGCTGCTTTCAAAGGTGATACTGCTATCAGTAGTATGAACACCATCACTGGACCTTGCTGCTGAAACAACACCCAGCTCCGTGAGCCCTGTGAACACCTCCAGCACTCCAATGGTGTTTTCTGTACAACTGTCGCCATCACCCCAAGTAAAAATGAACAAAAGGAAACAAACGAACCCCCATCAACCAAACCACACCACAACCACCACGGCAATAAGACCTTGTTTTTAAAACACTCATTCTACCCTTTTCTTTGGGCAAAACTTGATTTTACTGCCTATTGTACCACACTGCAACATACTGAATAACAAAATATTTTAAAAGTCAGTGCAATTACAGCTGAAGTATTCAAGGTGACTCATTAACACAGGAATGTGGCCTGAATATAACAAATTCTCACATCTCTCCATTTAATCCCACTGGAAATGATGATTGTGGAAACAAGTAAAGAAATTCTTCGGAATTGTAATGCCTGGAGTTATTTGCTTCCCTACACTTAAGCACAATTAATCACTGAATTAGGTACCTGTTTGAATTCCAGATGACTGCTATGTTCTAAGTGACACACCAGGCACGGTGTGAGGTTCACAGCCTGCACAGGGTCAAACATGCCATTCCAGTGCGGTAATTCCAGTGCAATGTTCCTGCTAACGCCGTGCCTGTGCATTCCATACCCTGACTCCGTCAGTCAGAACAGATAACCATCACGCACTGGAGTCATTCTGCAAACAACATCTCACAAAACAGATGGAGACAACTCACGGAAAAAGTGAAAGATGGATTGGAAGTGTACTCAAAAAAAAAAAAAAGTTATCCTACCAGGTTTGGATTAATAAATTTTAGTTTCCTAATGAAAGCCAAACACACTGAGAAGGCACAATAGAAATCCTGCCTGAGAAGGATTGCTTCAGAAATCAGTTTCTGAGTTCAGAAACTAATTAGTTCAGAAACTAATCAAAACCCCAGTGTATTTTAAACCCAGATTCACTGGCCATTTCTGTTTCTCTCAGAATGAAAAATGTGTCCTTTCAGGAGGGTCACAACAAAGCAAGCAAAGGAATATGTAAGGAAATCTCTTCATACAATAAAAATGAAGTGACTAATGTGGATGACTCAGTTTAATTGCATGACTTTCGACTAAGTGTATTCACAGGGACAGAAATAACACTAAATTACAAGGAATATCTGGGAAAAATTATTTTGGATCTGTAAAATCCTTATGCCAGAACAAACGTCTGGGTTTCCAGAGCAGTGTCTTGTGCACAACTGCATCCAACAACAGCAGAAACTGGGTCTGTGTCTCCTCCCGCTCATCACCCAAGGCCCTGCAGCCACCCAGGGTAATCCATGTTGGAAGGGAAGCCTGACACATCCCTAGTCCAAAACACGGCCAGCTCTGAGGTCAGACATGGCTGCTCGTGGCTTTATCTTGTGTGGGCTTGAAACCCTCTACGGATGGAGACTGCAGGGTCTGGGCACTCTGGGCTCCACAGCTCAGCTGCCCTCACGGAACGCAAGTCCCCCCTCACATCCAGATGTCCAGATGCAGGATGCAACATGCAGAGCCCCAGAGCACCCTGAAGATGATTCGGACTCTGGTTTTGTAGTGAAATTCAGAAGCTGATTTTTCACTTACCATCTAACAGTATTTATGCTATGTTACTTACAGAACTTCACTGGTATGTGTCTTCTGTAGAGGAGAAGGAAAGCAGCTCGTGAGCCTTCAAGTGCCAGATCTGAGGTAATTTGGGATTGAGAACAGCTGGTGTAGTAATAAGAGCTCAATTAGCACTAATTTGGGTCTACTTAACCTCTTCATATGGCTTAATAGAGAGTACAAACCCCAGATATTTTACCTCAGTCCACCCCTAAGCATGTGAACAAGAAATATCCACTATGTACCCAAGAGATTTTAATGCCATCAGGAACGGCTGAATTCCCTTATGAATTTCATATCCTTTTCAGTTGTTCAGAAACACATGATTCCGCACCAGCACTGAGGTGAAAGAAGGGGAAGAAGCCATCCTATAATTCTATGAAATTCAGGAGTATGTGGCTATTGCCATAATATTATATACACCTTTATAATTTTATTTCATATATATCAAACAGATTTGTATATATAGTAAGTATGATAAAACATTTCAGTTTCCTTTCAAACTCTTTTGAGATGTTAAAATACCTGATATCCAAACAAACGATAAGGCAGCTCTATTTTTCTCCTCTTACCAGCTACTAAAATTTGGAAACAGTCACCATTTTAGAATGAATAATTAAAATAACTTGAATACAGCAACATACTAGAAAGACATGACCATAAACTCACAATGCTCATAGCTGTCATGTTTGGCTGCGTGTACAGAAATGTAAAATAATGAAATTGGGAATGTGATCATAAATTCAGTAACAAGTATAATTGCTAGTCCTAGAGAAAACTATTAGAGTGGTAAGTTGATTTTCTTGTTATTCTCATTCTGCATTAAGGGAAAGAAAGAAAAAAACAAAATGCAGTCAATGTAATGATTTTTGCAACAAGCATCTAATTGATTTTTCTGCCGCTACTATAATTTACAAATAGTCCTACAGTAATTGTTTAGTTTAACTGGATATATCAAACAAATGTTCTGATAGTGATATTAATTATGTCACATATTACCCACAGAGAAATTATTTAAAGAAAAGACAATCTATTCCATAAATGAAACTCATCTTACAGGAGAAAAACTGATATACACTAATAATACAACAGGAAAGTAATGACAATAAGTCTATTTTAATGTTTGATGTCACTCTTGCCTCACTAAAATTTCAGGGAGCATCAGTAGGCAGTACACATCAAGCAGTGGATAGGTCAGCACACTTTCAGGAAATACACTTTCTTTCAGGTTTCAAGAAATAATTTTCCTTGTTTAATGCAGGCATACGTAATCACACGATTCTCCATCCATTCCATCCATTTACTGCTCTTCCAAGAAAGCCAAGTGATCATATCACCATTCACTGCTTACTGAGGTGTTTGCAGGAGGAGCTGGGGCAGCTCTACAGGACACACAGAGTGTCTGACAAACACACAAAACCCCCAAGTTCCTGTGTTCAGTCCCTCCAGTCCAGCACCATCCCCATCAGCTGTGCTGCCCCGCTCCATGGCCCTGCCCAGGGGCTCTCCTGAGGGAACACTCAGCCCTCCCACCACCATTTGCCATGTTCTGAAGGAGATCTTTTGTGCCTTGAGCTGAAAAATGAGTAATGTTCGGGAACAATGGAAATTTCTCCTCAGTGACTGAAATATGGATCTTCAGAGAGACGTGTATCACCACCACATGAAGGAATTATTTTTCTTAACTGACCAAGAATTATTTATTAATCCTGAACTGAACCAATGAAATTTTAGGTCTTCATGTAGAAAATACTGGTGTCTGGTTTCTCTCAATATTTATTCAGTAAGGTTATTGCCACCACTGAAAGCAAAAAATGATACATTTCTGTTGGTTTTACCTCCTTTTTCTAGCACCCAGTAACACAACACGGGCACTACACCATCTCATCAGCAGGGATGTCAAAAGTTGGGGGCCACCTGTTAATTAGGAATATTTATCATTTGACAGCTCTGGATCTCTCCCTACTGGAGCCCCTCTGTAAGGATCAAACTTGCTCCCCATAAATGCAATGTTTTGCATGGAAAGGACAAATGGTGTCTTTTCCATCAGAATCAAAATCTGGTGATTATTTAGTTCTGCTTGTTCTGCATTTCAAACCCCAGTATTGGTAACCTCTGCTAGCACCTAAGTCAGGAGTTTACACTGTGGCTGGGGCAGGTGCATGCATTCAAAAGAAAAATTTAAACAGATACTTTTGCTCTAAAATTTCTTGAAGCAGTAACAGTGAGGTGTTTATGCTCACATATAAGTAAAAAGCTACAAAAAGAACACAGTACTTGACACTGACCTGTAAGACAACCAAGGACCTGCCTCAAGTCCAACAGAGAACAACTGGTAATTACATGAGCAGACTTGCTATTTGAGCTGGGCTCAGCCTGGGAGTTTTATCATCTATCATGTCAAGAACACCAACATCTTTTAAGTTTCACATTTCTCAACTTTCCAATTCAGCCAATTACATGAAAGAACATTGAATTTACCAAACAACTGGGGCAATCCCAAGGAAAAATGATTACTCTGAGCCACAGCCTAACCTCAGAGAATCAGTTTTGTTTGTTTACCTTAAATGCATCTAAGATCCTTCTCATGATGCTTTGCTATAAACAAATAACTTTTCCAGTTGCATTATGTTTATAACAAAATCTTGACCCCTTGTAGCCCATAATAATTGCAGTACCCTATAATCATGGCAGAACTGCAATAATCATAGTACTCCATCTTAACTTCTCAAAAGGGTAAGAAGATATCCTCCAAGTGTGGACCACATTTGTGGAAAACACCTGATAAAAAACATGTTCAGCTCTGGTTCCATGAGGTTTTTTTTTTTTAAAGAACTCTGGGGTCTTGTGTTCCAGATCCATCCCTTGATAGCCACTGACACATGGCTGCACACACAGCCAGCTCAGGGCAACACTGAACAAAATGCTGCACCAGCAGCAATGCCACAAAATATGAAATCACTATGTCAGAATGAGTCTCATGGTTCAAATGATCCATTTTTTTTAAATTCACAACCACATTTTATTCTTCCTTTAGGAAAAAAACATGTAATTTAAAAAACATATTCCTGAAAGAAACCAATCTGGCAAACCACAGCTTCCCTGACTCAGTTTTGTTAAAAGCCAAGCATTGATGTCACACCTTTTTTCAGACAGTGAGACAGATATAAAAACGCAAGAAAAGAATAAAAATTGTTTGTGAAAACAGCTCCACTTCTCTCAGAGAAAACCCTTCCAACACATCTGCCAATCTACTCACACAGGATGAGAATGAAATCTTCAGCTGGTGCAGAGAAAAACATTTCACTGGATTATTCTGCATAAACAAGATGCTTTTAGAGATTCTTAAACAGAGGAAGGTAAAGAACTGTCCCTGAACCCACTTTGGGATCCAACCTTCAGTTGTTTCAGCAGCCTGGTAACTGAGAGTGACCGAGATGGAAAGTTCTAAACTCACAGCAACAGCCAAGTGTTCTACAGCCACTACTCACCCTAAATGCTATTGAGAAATCATTGAAAAAACTACACGGATTCTGGAATGAACTATTAGGACATTATAATAATTTTTACTGACTGCTTCTTCCCAATAAGACCATACAATTTCCCTCTTTTCAGAGAAGAGATCTTATCAATTTAGAGCATCTATATTGGCAAACATGGACTTAAAAGTCTTTTTTTTTGTACAGGAATAACTAACTTTGTTCTTTAATCAGATCACTAGAAAATGGGTGTTACTGACTGACTGCAGCAGTTGACAAGGGAAATACAGCAAACAGGCCCATCAATAGAGGACAATCAATAGAAATAAAATTTTCCCAATATTTTCTTGAAAATGTAGCACAGGAAGGAAAGAAATGTTGTTAAGATGGAAGATTGCTGAAAGAGTTATTGAACAAACAACTGTTTTCATTTACTAAGCTTAATAACTCCTTCACATATGTTTTAACAAAGTCTAGCAACATGCTAATTGCACCTGTCTGGTTTGCATTACCCAGTTAGCATTTCTTTCATGCACACCAGCAGAGTGGGCCATTGTTAATTCCTAGTGCTTCATCCACAAATACAGGAGATCACATCAAACTCCCATATTGAAACTATTTGACATTTACCATTTCACTGCTCACTGAATGTCTAAGTGTCTTCATCTCCTCTACCTGATTAACAGCTAAATCAGCAGAGTCTAGACACGCTCGCAGCAGCAGCAGTGCTGAGAAGCTGCCCTACAGCAATGCTCTGGGGTGCTCCTTCCCTTTGATAGCAGCATGGCACCACAAGTTATCCCACCAAAGATCAACTTATTGTATTTATAAAGTCATTCCCTTTTCAAGCCTAAGTTAAATGAAGTTGAAGGCAGCATCTACAGGACAAACCATAGTCACAGCCTTAAAGGATTAGAAGAAGCCATTGTTTTCATGTCAGACATGTTTTTATAATAGAGACCATGTCTACTCTTGTTATTTCATTTTCATCATCACACCAGCTTTTCAGCAGTCAGCCGACCCTTTCCCACACCACAGTTTTAAAGGCTCATAAACATTATCTTTATTATATTAAGAGAGATTCAAAAATTGTAAAACAGATGTGAAGTCGCTGCTGCCAAGAGCCTACACAGTGTGATTCAAAAGGATGTGGGTGCTGTAATGTGCTCAAGACAAGTCATTCTAAAACTCTGAGTTCAACTTGCCGAACAATTATTTTCATCTAGGAAAACAAAAGCTTAAAATAAACTAAGAATTCCCATCTGCACAGACTAAGAGTGATCCAATGACCTGACTACAGACACTCCACAACGATGCTTCCACTGACAGGATCTGCAGACAAAGGAGTGACGAAAAAGCAAAGATAAATTCTTGTCTTTGCTCTTAAGGAAGTTGTATAATGTAACAGCATCCATCACACACCTCCCAGTGAAGGGAGAACACAGAAATTCCACCATTCACTGTGCATAGGAACTACAGGCTGGCCAAGGTCTCCCTCCACAGCACTAGCAGGCTCATGGGGGCTAAAATCCCTGCCAGCTACCTGACAGCCATGAGCCCAGTGCAGCAGATCAGCTTTTCCCAGGTATGTGCTGCTCACACTTCCCTGCCTCCCTCCCTGGGGTTTGTGGAAGCTCTTTCCTTTGCTACCAACTGCTCCTGGAGCACTCCTGGCTTTTTCTCCTCACCATTTGGAGCTAAGTCAGTGTTTTTCCCACAATGCAGAATCAATCCATGAGGCATCAGGATTTCTTGTTCCATGTATGCTCAGCAGCCAGGAGCTTTCTGTTTCTACCTTTTTGTGCAAAATCCCAATGTGGTGATATCTGCAGGAGCTTTTCCATGTGTGCCCTGGAATGTACCACATTCATCTGTATGTGGCCAGCTTAATTTTTGAAACAGTTGAGAACTTTAAACAAAACAAATACACAATGGTCTCAAGAAGCATCCTTTCCTCAGACAGGGGAAAGGCCAACCTTGGTTATTGGGGTGGGGTTTTTTGTTACTTTTCCTTTACTCCAAGACAATCCTTTGCACCTTCTTAGTGGAATCATAGAATTTTTGTTAGTAGACAGAGAACATCTTTCAGTGGGTGTCCAGGAGGACAGATGGTCTGCTCTGTGGAGCACCCTCCAGACACTGTGTGACACCAGGAGCAGCTTTCGTTTCTTATTTAAAACCAAGGCAAACAGCAACATAAAATCCCACTATAACAAACTCACTGTGCAAGTAGGGATGTGCCTGGAGCAAAATTTCTTGATTTCCCTTAAAACATGCATTTTTCTCTTTGGACTGAAGCCATCTCTTCTTCTGTTGGCTCTGCCCCCTCAGGGCCACGCACCATTCAGCTGAATAACTGTAAGGTTCTCACTTGCAGGCAAATAGGAAGGAGTTTAATGAATCACAACATTTTGTTCATATTTTCCTTGGAGGAAGCATTTTCCACATTTTCTCCCTCTTAGTGGAGTTCAGAGAAATTCCACCCAAACTCGGTAGAGCTGCTTTATTGAGACCAAAAGTTCACTGTCAGATCCTAGGGTTGCCCTACCAACCAAAACGAAAGGGAAGAGGGGGCAGGGAAAATAAATGTTTCTGTGGAGTGAATTAGCTAATGAGCTCGCTGAGGCTCACTCAGGTTCCTCCAGAGGCCTGTGAAGGGCAAGGCTGTGAATGGTGCTCACGTACAGGTACAATCACAGCTCACAAGCTCACAATGCTCCTTCACCTATAAAAAAATTCCCTTGAAATTCCTTCTCAGTGACACAGGACTCACTGGAACTCCAAGTGCCACTGCTGTTGAATGACAAAGAGAAAGAGCTGCTGGGGAAAACAGCAGTGACTGGCACAGCCCTTGCCAGCTGCTTTTCTCATCCCAAGTAAAGGTTGGCAAACTGGAAATCCAAGCCTGGTGACTCACAGGTGTTGCTTTGACTTCTGCATCGCTCTTCCTTGGCTCACACAAGGGCCAGGGGTCGAGGGGAGAGCTGGCACTTTGGTCCCCCCAAAGGGCCATTTGAGATAAACACGGCCAATGAGGAGCAAAACTAGAGTTTGACGACTAAACTGGGTTTATGGAAATAACTTTACAAAACAGGAGAATCATTTCAACAGTAAGAGGTCCCTTACTGTGGCTCCAGGGAGTTGGAGAAAAGCCAAACGTAGCACGAGTTCACTGAAGAATTGTACTAACTCTACTCAAGTGGAATAGTAAGGATGCAGAGATGTGTACAGCTTCATATTTAGATATATACTTTTTCATAAAGAAATATATTTACTTCTTTCAAGCTTTTAATTAAAGTTCAGAAATGTGGGGTTTAAATAGGAAATTAGCTCAAAGGCATGTTCATTTGTAATATAAAAAGGTCTTTCATTAATCCCTAATTAAGTATTTCTCCACACTTAAATTAGTTAGACATACAAATAAGAAAGAATGAAAACACAAATAATTTTCAAGGAAATGCTATATGCAGCTCAAAGGAAAAAAAAAAGTGTCCAGTTCTACTTTTCTTTCTTTTTTGCTTCTCTAATACATTTCCTTCCAGACAACAGCTCCTGAATGCCCTGATGAACAATTTACTCCTCATTTCCAAAAGACATTAAAAATAAACCATGGAGATTCTTGCTACCTTACAAATAGCTCTTCTTTTCAAAATTACTGATACACTTTCAGAAAAAGTTCTTACACTGAAGGAAAAGAAAGGACTATGACAGATGTCTGTGAAAAGAATATAAAACCTAAGCTCTAGATGGGTGAAACAAAAGCCACTGATGTTTGTTTACACATAATTCCCATATTCATTTTTTAAAAAAACAATGAGAATAAAGAGGCTGAAAGAGGTAGAGAAGCTTCCAGGAAATTTGTGTTACTAGTAATTTTTTTCAAGCTTTTCTTAATAAAAGCACAGTAAAAGCAAATTACATTCAGTAGCAAAGAAGATTAAAATACCAACCCCTCTTTCACATTTTTCCATCTTGTTTTTACCTCAACAGATCAAACAAACTACATTAAAAGCATTATGAAGTTACCCAACAAACAAAATGCATGAAAAAACATGTTAAAAGAAATGCATTTTATATTTAGAGAACAGCTTAGCACATTAGTGGGGTAAAGGAAAATTTCTGCAACAAATTCGATGCAAAGAAAATTCACAAGTATAAACCCGTTTCATATTATAAAAATAACGAGATGAACAGACATCCTCAACATGAGGCTCATCTCTCAGCTTCTTTTCTTGCTAGTGGGTTATTTTTTTGCCCCCTTACAAAACTCTGATCTTGTACTCGAGAGTCATGGCATGGATTTGATTAATTGGCAAAGCAATCTCTGTCTGCTGCTCCCCCCAGTCTCGTGTCAGGGCCCACAGACTGGGGTGCTGGCAGAGAGCACTCAGTGTCACAGGGCTCTAGTGTCACCCCCTCAGATCAGTTTGAAGTAATTATGCTCTATGGGAAAATACAATTTGTGATTTTGTCTTCTTTTTAAGGAAATATTTTAAATTTAAATACAGAGCTGAGTTCATCAAGAACTGGAAGTGTAAATTTGTCCTGGTTTTAATTGCAAATTGCATTCTTCAGTTCCTTCATCTGTCCATGAAAGAAAACCCATGTTCAGGAACACAAGTTTCCTAGTCTGTCCCTCCTGAAGTTTGCCCAACTTCAGAAAGAGCTGCAAACAGCAGAGAAAAATAAGCCAAGGAAATTACTACTCCTCTCTTCTACACAGGGATACAGGGCAGAGCAGGAGCAAAGGCAGAGGATACCTGTGAGCAACCAGGCCTGGCCATGACTGAATACACCCCTTCTGCCCATCGTGTCAGTAAGACTCAAATAAACCCTTCTCCAGCAGTTGTAGCATTTAAAAGGTCAATTCCATGTTGCTTTAAAGAAGACCAAGCCTCCGGTATAGCCCTGTCCTTATTCTGGTCAGTTGAGAAGCCTGTCTGTATTGCAGCTAATTCTGTGTTCTCAGGCTATTTTCTATTAGAGGTGTGAATCCCTCTGGGAGATGGTCAGAACCACATGAGTGGAGATGGCAGGGCAAGCTCGGCTTCCACAGAGATCAAATCAAAATCCATACACAGCATGACAAGAGCAGCATTTTCCCAACCAGGCAGGGGGAACTGCAGCTTTACTAAATAACGTGCCATCCTGCCCAGCCATCCTGCACACGCCCAGGGGTGCCCAGCACAGGCAGGACGTGGCTCCACAGCACTCCACCACAGCTGAGGAAATTCTCCTCCTCCTCCTCCTCCATTCATCTCCCTCCCCATCCTCATTTTTCGTGCATCAACTCCTTTGCAGGTTTCTAATGTCTTTTATTTGGTGGCTCATCCCCAGCTGCTGTCACATCACCCCTGGCTCAGAGCACACGACTGAAGGGGGAGGAGGCCAAGTTCCCCCAGCACCACTGCAGGCTCCTGTTACAGGAAACACTTGCTGGCAGTGCTGGTGCTGGATAATGCTGATTGACGAGCAATGACAGCTCTTGTCAAAGTCTGGCATACATGGACACACAACAAACGTAAAATGAGATTGGGGAAGCACAGCAGCAATCACTATTTAGACATGAGTTATCAGATAATTCTATTTCCTGTGTTAGGGAGAATGGATGAGTGTGTCCTGTAATTTAGCTTTAGCTAACAGGCACCACCTCTTACTTAAATCTTTTGAAAGCTCCTTGAAATGTAACCAGAGATTGCACCAGAGGTTCAAGCCAGATAGGGCTTTTTGTGGATATTTTTAAAATATATCTGGCATTGCTGTGCCAGTGGTAGCAACAGCATGCACGGAAATAGAAGGATGTAAGTAGATACGGAAAGAAAACAGAAATGTTTCAAAGGATGAAAAAACACAACAGTAATGGGAGCCTTCCATTACCTCCATGGAAACCAGATAACACCACTTCAGGAGGCAGGGCAGAGCCTACATCCAGGGATGTGATCAGCAGCAGCTGAACCACACAGCTGGGCAGGGAACCCTCAAACAGAGGAGCAACAGGTCCCCCGGAGCAATGTGTGGCACCTGGGCAAGTGTCAGCATCAAAGACCTGCTCTGCAGCACTGACCACAGCAGGCTCAAACGCAACAGCCTTGCAGGAACAGAAAGAATGTGGCTTAGTGGATTTTTTATTTCACTTCAAAAGCAGAAGCTGGAAGAAAATAAGAAAAAGAGCATATTCTTATAGTCTCAAAAATGAATTAAAAGAGGCGGTCGACACACTAAGTCCACAGCGGGTAGCACAGAAACTATTTAAAAACACTGCACTGAAGAATCAAGAAAATATCAAAAGGAACTTTAGAAAGACCAAGAGAAAGCCATTGCTTATGGCTAAGAACACCACAAGAAAACATTTTACAAAAAGCATCAAAAGGTCCAAATGACACAGGAAAGATCATACGGTCCAACAAATTAAGTGCAAAAACACAACTAGGTGGGGGTAAATAAACTTCACAAAACCAAGACTTGCAAAAGAACTGACAGAAATCCTCAGAAGCAGTAAAATACTCATTTATCAAAAGCAAGAACCCTTCCAGAAAGCCTAACAGACCACATGATGATCAAAGCCTACAAGTGGTATTAAGAGACAGTAAGAGAAGAAAACCAGAAAAAACTTCCATTGTATCCAGGCTCGTGCTGGATGGAAGTTTTCATCTCAGGATACCTCTGTGCAGGGAATGCCTCAGGAGCATCATTAGGCTATGGAAGATAGCAAGATACTGTCAGGATGAGCAGATACCTAAAATTCTAAAGGGTTTCTAGGATTAAGTAGTCAAAGCTATGGGCACATCAGCTCAACAGCATTTTGTTTAAAAAAAATAAAAAGAAATAGAAAGATATCAGAAGCAGAAGAAAACATAGAGGAAAGTCATTATATCACTCTTTAGATCCCAGGTGGGCTTTCCACCTTCAATGCAACCTTTAGTATTGGTACACTCACTGCAGAAAGTGGAAAAGAGCTGGGGAAGATCCTACAGGTAGAGCTGAAAAGGTCCAGAGAAGAGCAACAGGGAGGAAACAGCCTCCACGTTGGAACGACAAGGTGCTGCAGGAATACTGGAGACAGAGCAGGAGGAACTGAGGGGACACAGAGGTATCTGTGTGTGACACAGCTTGATGAGGTATAAACATTCTCTGCTTCTTGTCCAAAGAATGAGCTGCCAGCACAAGAACCAAAAGCAGCAGGGCAAAATAAACAGTGGAAGCAGCTCTGCAAACACAGGGAGGCAGTGGCACCTCCTCCCTGAAATACATCCAGATGCAAAAGTTAACAGGAGTTCAGATAGATTCTGGTCAAACTACTGGAATAACCAGGCTGTGTTGTAATTCTTCTGGAATTAGTATTAACTGTGAAGTCACCTGCTGCCTCCAGGAGCCTGGGGCTCAAAAAGGGCTGGAGTCCATCAGTGTCCAGAGGGAGTGCTGGCACTACATTCCTGCCTGCACTCACATGGATGTCCAGGCACTCCCATGACCACAGGCAGAGTCAGGACCACGAGCCTGACAAACCACTGCTCTGCTCTGGTTTACGTAACATTCATTAACTTAAAGTGGAGTGGCTGCTGTTGCTTTACATACTTGACTGGGCAACCTCTGAAGGGGATTAAAAAAATTATATGTTAAAGTGTCTGAGGTCTTGTCTATCTGCTCTGAAACATTTAGTTAGCAAAGAAGTACTAACAAAGACTGCCCTACATTATGTTCCTCATCAAAGCTGGACAGAAGTCTCACTGCAATGTTCCTGAGATCCTGCTGCCTTAAGATGAATAGCAAAAAACGTAGAGAGAAAGGTAGTCTTTATCCCAAGCCAACTAATCTAGCACAAAATTTAAATCTATGCTTACACAGACACACCACATGCTTCTCCATCCTTAGCTCTTAATAAAACCCCAGCAGGACTAACCAAATACTGAGAGGAATTTCAGTAAAAACGTGACCCAAAAATTAATTCTCACTTGATGAGAGTTCTGTGTTTCCACATCTTTCCTTGCTCCGACTGTTGGTACAGACCCAGCAGCACAAGTCCCAGTTCATCCACATTGTACAAACTGGATGAAACCCCCAGCACAGCTCAGACCTTCAAGTAAAAACGGGGCTGCCACCTGCAATCCAGAGCTCTGATGCTCTCAGCAATGTCTTCCCACCACATTTAAAGGCGAGGGGGAGGGGGGACACCCACTCAAAGTGATGGCAAGAGATTCACCAAGTCAGCAAGAAGGGCAATGTTTCAGAGAGGAGAACACCTCGAAGACCGTGCACAGAAGATGGTAGGACTGGGAAAGAATATGATTTAGTAGCCAAGTCTCCATTATTTTTTAATGCCATCTGTGTTCCTCAGTTGCATCTGAAAATCCTGTCCAGGGAGAACATGAACTACAGAAACAGAGGTGAAGTTGAGAGATTCCGGCAAGAAGAAACCAAAAATTGTGGTGACAAAAGGTCCAGGCAAATAAAGCAGATTTTAAGCTCAGGGGAGGAGGTTTAGCTTGACTATGCTTCAGATACTTAAAACAATGGTACTGATGAGAATTAACTGAAAAGTATTTGCTGAATTTCATATTTGACTTTAAAAACAGTTCTCAAAAATTTTAAAAGATTAGTTACAACTGACTCAACATATATTTCATCATTCTAAAAAAAAAAAAAACCAAAAAACCACCATCCAAAAAACCAAAAAAACAAACTTCCTTTATACACAGAGAAGCTGACCTCAGTCAACTCAATCCAGCTGGCTGGATTTTGACTGACAATATGACTTCAATGACATATTCCTGCAGGTTTTTGTACCCAGAATTGCCAAATTATTCTACTTCCAAAATAACCCTACTAACACTCGAGTTCCACTGCCCAAAATCAGTTGAAAATGACGACACAGAAATATTTTACTGCTGTGAATGAGGATTGTGAGTTTTGGAAGCATTTCTTCTCCTGTATAAACCAACCTGGCATGTTCTCCCTTCCCTGCAAGTCATTTTTCCCAAGCCATGCATGCAACAGAGGTGACACCATTTCTCTGCAGACAGCCTTGCAGCAGCCAGTAATTCAGGTGCAAATCAATCAAGCAACTCATCTTACAAAGCAATATGTACAAAAAGCTTAGCACCATGAATAACAGGAAAATGCAGAACTGCCAAACAGCCTGGGCCATGAGGTACATGAGAACCATGTGTGCCATTTAGTGTTCATTCCTCCTTTCTTTTGCAATTTAATTCCCTAAGTTGTATGAATTGCATCAAAGGAAGTCCCAGAAACCTTACCTGCCTTTTAGGCAAAGAACATGGAAAAATAATATTGCATATCCATTTTTTCTACAGAAATTATTAAATATCCAAATCATAATCCAGTATTTTCCACAGATCATCTTGAAACCATTTCATCATTCCAAAGCCAAAGTGTAATCTTTGTGCCACTTAGAAAGATTTAGGAAACGTTAAGAGAGAACATTTTTTCGTTTCCATTCCGTGGGGACTTCCAGCACTGCTGTGTGTTCAGTGCACACCAATTTGCACATGAACATTCAGTGACTATAGAAAAAGCAAGGAACTGAAAAGGTGCCTGGATCTCTTTTCTTATCCCCGTGTTTTGCTGCTGAGAAAATTGCTGGATCTGGCTTTGGGCCTGGGAATGGTCTGTCAAATTAACCTAAGGAGTGACAAAGACACTGGAGTTGAGCAACACCAACAGGGGAACCCCTACGGACTCTTGCCAGATATAACAGGAGTAAATACAGAGTTTAATATTCCAGGAATGAACTGGTGTCAAGTTTGCAACCAGTAAATAGCCAACACCTCGCCAGCCACAGCACTGCCACCTCCCTGGAATGCTGCTTCCACGGGAGTCATCACATCACGCCTTCTGTGAGACTGCTCAGCCAGAAAGCCATGGCAGCCTGCAACCTCTCCTTGCTTTACCAAAACTGCTGCCTTACAAACATCGTAAGGACCGACTACCTTCTGCACTGAAAAAGTTCACTTTTTTTCATTTGTTTCTGTCTTTCACACAATACTTATATCATGTTACTTTGAGCACAGCCTTGGTATGGAAGCTGTCACCAATAAGAGCTCTAAATATAGCCTATAATAACCTTTCATTGAGGCCACGTCTATAGAAGAATACAACTTTTTACTTGGTAACTGACACAACTGAGAAAAAAAACCAAATAATTTTTCTTCCACTTGTGTTTTTCCCAGTGGTATTAAGCTTCCTAGCTTGTATTTTTAGATTGTCTCAGTTATAGCACAGGAACACTTAGCAAGGGTAACATCAATATTTGCTTGCAGACATTTAAAAGGTATTTTCATTACTTTTCTAGTAGGAATACAAAACATCATATAAAACTATGGGACAAAAATACTTAATAGGTTATGCAGTCACTGGTGCAATAATGCAAGAACATGGCCAATAATGCAAGAACAGCAGAGATCAATCTCTTTCCATACAACCTTAAAGCATTCCAGTTTCAGGAGGTGCCCTAATCATAATCCATATAATGCTGTAGGAGCACAAAAGTGAGATAGAAAGGATGTATACAAACCAGTTTTACATTTTGGTCTAAAATATGCTGAGATATCTGCCATAAAAACAGTAACCATCAATTAGATTTACCACAAATGTCAAACATATGTTTAAGCCAAACCAAACCCTATCGCAACTGTGTTAAAACTTGGGAGCAAACCAGTCCAATTTCATATAAAACTTAATTCACACAACTTGTGATGCTTGCCTGAAGGAGCTCTGTAAAGGAATATCTGCAGTTTATAGCACATTAATGGGAAGTAGAGCAAATTCTCCCAATCCCAACTTTAAAGCCTGTCTCCACAGAGGGACTTTTAAAAGCCAGGTTTGCCCAGGCAGAACCCGTGTGTGCTGGTGCACTGGGGCTTTGCAGGGCTTTAGCACTGGTTCATGTCTGTGCATTTGACAGAGGCACAGCAGAGCATCAGGAGCAGCAGTGTCGGCCCAGAACACAAAGGTACCAGAGGTTCACACTCAGACTCGCCGGCGTCACGGCTGGGAGGCCACGCACAGCCAAACTTCATCCGTGCTTTTACTCTCTGCCACACTGGGTTTTCTTTGTGTAAAACTGAGCTATGCTGGTGATGTGTTAGTCCAGCCTAAAGCTATTGTAAAAATGACTGACAAAATACAAAAGCACTTTTAATGAGTTATTTGTGATGAAACTTTAAAAGTTGCGAGTCCTCAGCATCAGCTGCTTGTTTTTCTTCTTTTAGGAAGCATTAGAAATATTTGGTTTCCATACCATTCCCACTGCAAACCAACTATTTTCTTAGTGCCAGATCCAACATTCCTTGCAGCTTTTGAGGATTAAGTCACTTTTCCTCTTTATCCCACACATGAAAAACAAAACCAAAATTAGTATAGCAAGCCAAGAAATCAGTATTTTAGATAAAGCTTTATGAATGATGCACAGAAAAAATAAAGTGCAAAATAAATTTCAATAATGCATTAAAATTACATTTAAATGTTCTGGCAATTGCACACTTAGCAAAACGTTTCTCCTAGATACTCTTCCAATCCCATCTTGGAAAGAGTTGTGGTCTAAGAATCCTCAAAGTCGCACAAATGGGGACTTGGCTTTGTGTGTTGTTTATCAAAGATAACAATAGTCACCTAATAGTTCAACAGCATCAAACACAGGACTGAAAAATTATTAGCTAGAACTCTCAGAAACAATCCTTGTATTGATTTTATACCACCTTATTCACCAAGTTATTTTTCAACCTTGGTACATGTAAGCATTCAGGTTTTCAAGCTTCTTACATCCATTAGAGCTTTAAAGCTTCACCTTCCCTTCCAAATGAAAGCTTTATTCATAAGTAATGATTTGATTCTAGTAACGAGCATTTTATGGAAGTTACTTCAGGGAGATTAGAGTGAATATCTCCAGATGGCTTTTAGCAGTATTTGTCCTTTTCTACCCTAGTGCAGAGAGCATTGTGTCTAAAGCTCATTGAGCTGATACCTGTCCCACAGCCACAAGTGGCAGCAGGATGGACTTGGGACCACAGGGGATACAATCCCTCAGCATTTGTAAGCACCTGGTTGGGTTCTGCCCTTTCTTTCTTCCTTCTGGGGCCTAGAGTGGAAGATGACTTGTCTCCTGCTGCATCCCCATCAAGCTAGGGGGGATTCTGCCGGAAATCAAGGGCCTGGGACTGTGATAACAAGGTGACATCTGTCTGTATGTGGGAGCTCCAAGTGTACCTTTGTTACTCACTATCACAGGCACTTTCCCTGTTTTTACCTGGACACAATTACAACTTTATAACTAACTACAAGACTGTTTCAACCACACACAAACCCATGATGTTAACACAGGATTCTGCAGTTCTAACAGCTCATTAATGTGATTAGCAGAGCACAAGCCACGTCTTGCAGCTTAACACTTACGGCTTACTATTAAAAAGCTGCAATACATAATAATAAAAGAAAGAAAAAACCCACCTCAGAGAGCACTGATTCAGTGGGACCTCGTATCACTAATAATATTTAAATTCAAGTATTTAATGCAGTGTTTTTCTGTTATTATTCTAAAACCTGTACTCCAGAAGCAAACATGAACTATATTTCGCACAAACAGCATTTGCTAGCTGAAGGCCTCGAGAGCAGGCTGTGCAGGAGATGCTGAAACAGATACTGCCAGAAAGATACTGAAGATGATACTGCCATGAAAACCCAACTTGGCAGCTGGAAGACACCCCTGCTTCAGCTGGGATACCATAATGAAGCTATTGAGCAACCTGCACTCACTGCAGTGACCATGTGGCCATTAGGGACCTACAGCACAGTCACTGCTCATCCATCTTTATCAAGTCCCGTTCAGGACGTCTGACTTCAAAAGGAAATCACACACAGATTCTTGTTTTCCTTTTATCTGACGAGGAGAGGCTGCTGGCCTTTCCCACCACTAAACTGAGCAACCTGCTCAGAAATGGGAAGGAAAAATCCCTGGGATCAACAGGGGAGCAGGTGGAAGAGCAGCTCAAGCCAATTCCTGACCTTTGCCTGCTGTGGGTGAGAGATAACACATTTTCACTGCAGCAACTGTCTGAACCCTGAGCACATTACTCAGCTCCTAGCCAGGTGTGTGCTGCCAGAGCCAATTCGTGTTACACGAGTTGCTCCAGCACTCTGAGAACACAGACTCAAAATTTTCAAGAAGAAACAAAGCCTTCTTGTACAGGTTGAGTTTGATGTGAGTATCAGGAGAAAAGGAGAAAGCAACACTCTTCCTCATAAATCAGGGAACCTAACTTTTGGAAATTGCCTCTGCTTTAAAAGGGATTACCAGCTCCACAGATTTGTTGCCATATGCTCAGTGAGTCACTGATCTCTTTAGCAAGGCAAAGGACCTACTGGCAGCAGGAAAAGAAGGGAAGAGGAAATGTAATATTTTTCTCTCTCTACACTCATATTCAAATATTTTATTTTTGCTCATGAGACTGAGGTTTCAAATTTAATAATGACCATCTTTTTCTAAGAAATCTGAAGAGCACTAAGTCTTCATCATGATAACTGTTGTCAAAGAAATAACCAACCTATGAGAAAAAGATTCTCTTCTTTCAAATGTGTTTGCATCTGATTACTGAAAAGACTAACACTGCACAAACAATCACACTCACAAGAGACCACTATACAGCATTTATAGGATGGGCCAAAACTAACCTACCATAATCTATAAACTTTCAGTTTTCACACCTCATAAAAAGCAAAAACAAGGCTCTAAAATTGCCTTGTCTAGAAGTGTATGAAGAGGCTACCAGAGGGCTGTTTATCCCACGCTATTACCGGGGCAGATCCTGCCGTGGGCTACTGCAGTGGCAGAACACGGAAGCCCTGCCCAGAGCTGGTGGCAGTGCTGCCAGCACAGCCCAGCCGGCCCCGGGGTGCTGCAGGTCAGGGGAGGGAGCAAACAATGAGGCAGAAAATTTAAAGGGTACTGCATAGGGAATGATACTCAGATTCTCAACAGTTAAGAAAGGGGAGCAAACCAGCTGAAGGAACAGTCTTGAGGCACCGCTACGCACAGCTCAGCTGCCTGCAGGGGCTGTGAGCACGGGCACCAGGACAGGGCTGCCCCAGCCCAGCTTTCACCTCCCCACGGCCAGAGGGGTGTCCCACACCCCGGGCACGG
>WBMZ01012324.1:0-86930 GCA_013400975.1 Atrichornis clamosus
GGGACAATCTGCCAGCAGTGATAACAGCAGCGGACGACGAAGGTGTCCAGCAAAAACAGCAGGGAGGGAAATCCCAGGAAACTGGGAAGCCAAAACTCCCACAGGCAGAACATCACACCACGTCTCCCCAAGCTGGGCAAAGAGGCAGTGAGTCCCAGCCCACCCCCCACACGCACACACCGTTCCCCACCTCCCTTTGTGTTTTTCAAAATCATGTCAAAGACTTGGCCAGGGTGATCAACTATCCCTTTGTGTCTTTTTCACCCATCATTTACATACGGGCCTACACTCCTGCCAGCTGTTTCCCATAACAGATTGGAAAAAAGAAAGACAAAAAATCACTAAGAAAGGCAAACCCACCACAAAGCACTGTTTGCCGGATGGTTTCCCATCTAATAGCGTAAGAATGCTTCCACTCAAACCAATGAAAATCTGCCCTGATAGCTGGACTACATCTAGACCTACAGTAGATCAGCATATTTTGACATGTAGAGAAATATTAAGACAACACATATTGGTTTAGGTATTAGTGTACTGGCAAAATTGAAATGAACTCTTTATTGGCTGACATGAAGAAGGAAGCCAATAATCACTTTTGGAGAGGACTCAAGGGATCATTTTTGATATGAGATCCCTTTGTCAAATGAAGTTAAGCTTTGGAAGGAAGGAATCATATCAAACGTGAGTAAAAGAGGAAGAGGAATGAAGCAGCAGCACATTATCCCACCACAGGCAGGATAAAAATAGTAATCAGTGATCAGAGCAACACTGTGCACTAATTTTCAGCCCAGTAAATTTGAGGAAGATTTGTCTCTGTTTTCATATGGAGATAGACAGTAAATAGGCTAAATTAAACTCTGAAGCTACCAGATCAAAGGCAAGAAGATATTAAGTAGTCATAGGAAGCACACTACTGAAAGGAAAAAGACAGCTATGAAAGAAGTGAGGAAATTCTTACAAATGTTTTGCCCTCTAGATGATCAGGAAGTATTTTCAGGGAGGCAGTTAATGATGTAATAAACGGTACAGCAAGAACATAAACTCAGTGTATATGAATAAACTAGTCAGAGATGTGTAACTGGAAAGGCAAGACCATCAAATTACAGAGTTCAGTTCTTTCAAAAGAATTTTCACAAGCTTTGAACAACAGCACTGATTTCTCAATTTGTAATTAAAAATTACATTTCTGGTCTTCAATTAATTTATTCATATTAAGAAATCAGAAATAGACCATGCGGTATTTGGTTCTGCATTCAGTAAATTTGTGTATAGCAGAACAATGCATTCATTTATTTATCCTTACTTAAGAGGATAAAATTTAATTATGATACAAAATTACTAGGAGTCAAGACTTATAATATTTTTTTCATATAGGAAAATCTATTGAATATGACTAAAGGTTGTAGTATCAAGGTTTAAAATTTTGACTTCAGATTTTACCCCTTCAATAATAGTAAATGGCTACTGAGAAAACCCAAAGTCTTCTACACTTATATTACACATGCCACCACTCAGATAAAAGAGTAGATCAATTACTCATTGCCTCTGAAAAGAAAATTAGGATTAGACTTCCTCAGCTCAACCTTCTGTCAATATCACTTTTTCTACTTAGAATGATGTTATTTACCTCTGTTCTGTAAAAAACAGTAAGTTTGAAATTGCATGATCAGAACTGAAAGTTTACCTTCTTTCTTTCAGCATATCTCTGAGTGAATAATGCAACAAAACAGTACCAAAGAACAGCAATTATCACTTTAGTGCACAGCAATCCATATCTGCAAACTGGGGCACTAACTCTACATTACTGTATCAAACACAGTGTTTTTCATTAGTGCTTAACATATTTTATTTGTTCCGTCTGTGAACTAAGTCACAAACTCAGAGCTAACTAATGTCAGAATAATGTCAATTTGTAAAACAATTCTTTAAAAACTTTGTTACCTAAGCTAAAAATCAGTTAAAAAAACTAGATTCTGCAAAGGAGTACTCTAGAACTACTGGCACTCATTTGAAGTCTGATGAAGAGAAAATAGAAAGAATGTGATTAAAAAGTTGTTAATTAAATTGAGATTTATCTATATTGACTTTCTGATATACCACAAAAAGCAGTAGATTTCATGACAATTATAAAATAAATACTGCATTTTATATGCTATTTCCTATAAAGGTATTTCATAAATTTAATAAATAAAAGCACCAAAAATGACATGAAAAGCAGAAAAATAATCCAGGAGCACAAAATCTCTGACTTCCTATAGATCTAAATGATTGAGTTATGACTAGAGAAAGTTGAATAAATTCTTCTTCTTAAACAGAGAGTTAACCACACCATCCTGAATATATGAGCAACATGTGCACAACATAGTTCATGAATGGGGCAAATATTTTCATGTTTATCCGTTTGTTCCTCCTGATTTTTATTATGCCAATTATGACATGGGGATGGCATATAAATCTTGAGTTTTGGAATGAAGAAGAATATATTGGGGAAGCTCAGGATATAAGAATATAAAGAGCTCTTAAGGAATTCATGATAGTTGTAAAATACGATTACCAACTCTGTAACAGTGCCAGAATGCTTATGCTATATCCCAATTTTAAAAAAAAAAGGCAGAGTGGAACACGATACTTCATAAAATTAAATCTGAATTACACTACACAAAGATAATGAGTATCACATGTGGCAAATCTAACTTAAAAAAGAAAAGCTGAAAAAAACCCAAAACAAAACCAAGTGTGAAGGCTATAGAATACTAAGCTGAAAAAGCCCTACATCCCACAGAAAGATGAAGAGATTATGATGACTTTGTGGATTCCAGAGCTCTCTGAGTTGTTTCATTATAAATGTGGTTCATGTAAAGACATAGAAAGAAAACCAAGGAAGGGAAGCCTCAGTATTGGTTGGTCTTACTCCCAATTTAAGAAAAATGGATATTAGTGGATACAAGCCAAAAGATTAAAGGAAGACAACATAAATGTTAGAGTCTGAGTCTTGGTCTCAATCACCAAATTAAAAAATTAAATTAAATTAAAAAAACCAAATGAAACCAAAACAAACACCAAAATCTTCTCTGCTTTTTTATATACATAAGCTGGTAAAGCATCTTCTGGGGATGATGCAGATAGGCAGCTAGCAAAACGTTTTTCTGACAGTTTGATTTACTTCATCAGTTAGTGAAACTAAAGGAAAAAAAAAGTCATCCTGTTGGTAGTGTTTTTAGAGGCCCTTTGTCAGCCTACTTAAACCATGAGAACTAACTCAGTAAAGTAAAAATACTTTGCTGTAATGAGGGCATATGAGTGAGAGTTGATCTAAAACCAAACACTTGGTAATGCAGGAGAAGACAGATATAAAACATGGATTGGAAGGAAGAGAAAAAGGTAATTACAGACTTAAAAGATCTAGGGAATACCTAGAAATGCAGATTCTGTTGTCATCATCACATCTTTGCTGACTGACCCTTGTGCAAGTCCCACTGAATTGTGTGAGTCAGGGTAAATTAGCAAGAAGTGCAGTTCAGCACAGGGCAACCCTGACTACAGCATCAAGCAGAAAAATGACATGAAACTCTCACTGAAAGCTAGTGAATACCTGAACTTAAGAGTAAAATAAAAACTGAGCTGTTAATATCAACCATTAGGAATTTGAGAAGGGAAGGTAGACAGTACTAAATTGCTTATCTTTAATAAAGACAGCAGTGGATAGAAAGGATGCTGAGGCTGCTGAGAGCACATGGCAAAATCACACGGCCCCAGGGGGAATGGGGAAACAAGTGGGTCAAACTTGAGAGCTGAGATAAAACTGTGGTGTGAATAATCAACAGAAAATCTGTAGTTTGCCTGTGATCCTGCAAGGTTCCCACGAGAGGAGCATGACAAGAAAGCCTGAGGCTTTCCCAGAAAGAGCATGGCCCACATACCGCTTTCTTACTTCTGCCTCTCAGGAAAAGTGGTACATATCTATTTTATAAATAAATGAATAATACTGTGAAAATATCCTTATTCTACATGGTTAATTTCTTACTAAATAAGAAATAAATAAGAAAAAAATAAGTAGAGGGCTTTGAATCTCAGTTTTTGCTGGACAAAAAATATCAATATATTGTGCATGCGAAATATTTCTGCAATGTTTTTCTTCAAAACCGAATACTGTCATTAACACTAAACTCAACTCAGAGCTTTCTTTACATTGTTTCACTAAATAGCCTTGTTCACAAAGCTTTAACAGCCACAGTGGAACCCACTTAGTATAGTATCCCATGACTGAGTGTAAAGCATGCAGCCTATCATTAAAATACAAGCTGAACTTGATATTGGAACTGAGAGGAGCTTGGTTATGGCACTTTTTCACAAACTTTGATTCCTCTCATGCCAGACACAGCTAGTTCCAGCTGTCTCCAATGGACACACTGCAGGACAGGACTAAGGCTGAGCTAAGAGGCACTTTAGTGGAAAATATTTCTAAGAAAGCACAAAAATTATGCCTTGCAGTGAGGAGTGAGGAAAAAAGTGGAAGAAACAACCCTGTGAACACCAAGGTCAGAGAAGGAGAGGAAGGATGTGATCCATGGATAAGCAGAGATTCCTGTCAGGAATGGCAGCTCATGGAGGACCCATGCCTGAGGAGAAAGTGAGAGAGATCAGTGGAGAGGAATTTCAAAGTCATGATTGTGAGGCCACCAGGTGTTCCCCACCACCCTGAAGCAGACTTAGCGTAGCATATGGTCACTTCTAACAGGGAAGGAGTCTGGAGTGAAGGAAAGGAGCTGAACATGGGAAAGAGGGCAGGAGGAGGAAGATATTTTCTACAGACATGGAAATATTTCCCTCTTTCTGGTTTCATTTCCCAATATCTGAATCAATACTAGAATATTCATATTTAATTGGTAATAAGGAAAACTAAATTCCCTGAACTGAGTCAGTTTTCTTCTGTGACAGTAACTGGTAAATCATCTGTCTACCTACATCCACAGACTTTCTCAATCCTGCTCTTCCTAATTTCTCCTCTCTTCGTCCTGGAGGGGGAGGACAAGTGAGTGTGAGTTTAGGTGCTTGACTTTCAGCCAACCTATCCCTTGATGTATCTTCATTTGCTACCTTGAAGTTGGTAATGCAGCAAGCGAAATGAAGAGAACACAGAGGAATATAAATAATGAAACAAGCAGGAAAAAACCCCCACCCTCTTCTTCTCTGAATATATTAAAAAAAAACCCAGAAGCTTAGGTGGTTTCAGCAGAACAGAATTTAGAAAGTTTAAGGGAAAAAAACAGCAAAAGGTTAAAATTAATATTCATAGGCATTATAATATTAATTTATTATTTTAATAGCTCTGCAGAATTATAGGAACAAGGTTCTGCTCAGAACTGTGTAACGCATGACAATGGTTATTCTCCTGTTGCCCACAGTGTCATCACTTTGCATTTTTAAGTACAGAAGGTATGCTGGGTTTGTGTGGTCTGTTGCCCATGCTGGAGCAGGTTTCTGGCAGGAGCCAGGTGTTGTTGTAGTCAGGAAGTTTGTGAAGGACTGCAGTTAGTGGCAAGGATCCATGTTGGAGCAATTTACAAAGGACTGTCTGCCATGAGAGGGATTCCATGCTGGGACAGTGGAAGAGTCTGAGGAGGAAGAAGCAGCAGAGGCAACAGGTAATGAACTGACCATAACCCCCATTCTCTGTCCCCTGTGCTGTTCGACTGGAACGAGGTAAAGAAAACTGTGGCTGTAGTGAACTAGGAGAAGAAAGGACGAGTGAGGGGAAAGTGTTTTGGGATTTGATTTTACTTCTCATTTTCCTGCTCTGACTTTAGATTGGCAATTAATTAAATCAATTTCCCCAAGCAGTTCTGTTTTGCCCATAACTGATGAGGGGTTGCTCTCTTTCCTGTCGTTATATTGACTCACAAGCCCTTTGTCATATTTCCTTTCCTCTGTCCAGCTGAGAAAGGGTAGTGATAGAGAGGCTTGGTGGGGACCTTGTGGCTAACTAGTGCCAATTCACCACAGCAGGCGACTGAATCTGATATCTGCCGGGTGAATCTCTAAAATAACTGTGGTGTAAAAAGAACATACAGGCACTTAAAACATCAGAATCCCTTAAGGCGTGAGTGGTCTAGATATTCCTCACTGGTGAATGCTATCTCCTTCCAAACCTTTGTAGCAGAGCCTTCCCTGCACAGATTTTGTATTCATTCTAGAATGAAATCCCATTTGTTTGAAGCACTCTTTCAGCTCACTGTATTTCCAATAACCTGTCTTTTTCTGTTCCTCTGCCTGTCTTTGTTTAGGCCAAAAAATGTATTTTCTTATATAGGATAGGAGGATTGTGTGAAGGTACTATAAAGTAATGTGAACCTGTTTTGTTGTATAACTTGGCTACTTGTTTTCTTCAGTTCATTACAAATCCCAGCTGGAGAGATCTCTATTCTCCTTCACCTATTATTTTATTTTTGCCTTCTTTTACTGTTTATCTCCAGCTCTGTTATTAATGTTACAAAGTGCTTGAATGTGGTTTCCATGGAAAGGTAATGTAAAGCTGTATTCCATTCTGAATGCGGTATTACTGAGGCAATGGAATGACCACATTTAGGAGAGCACTTGTTTAGCAATTTTAAGTGACTGCCATTTGAAAATCTCCAGTTTTGCTTCAAGTGAAAGGGTAAGTGGGGATGCTGAGCTTGTTTTTCTCTATGCCATTCAATACTCTGTATAGCCTTCTTGTATCTGCTTTAATTTTTGTGCCTCATTTCCATCTTTCCATACACAGAAGTAACATCAAGACTCTAAAAGTTGTCATGTTTTGAAGCACCTTGTTTTTCACTGTAGCATCCTTGAAAATAGCAGGTCCAATGTTATTTTCATCATACCTTCCATTTCATAAATAGTAGACTTAAAGTTGCTTTGAAAGCAAAGGAAAAATACTGAAGTACATTATTAATTTTTGTTTTGTTTTGTTCAATAAAACATACAGTCTATTTTATAAATAAAATATGGCACAAATAAATACGTTCTACAAAAAAATGAAACGAAACAAAAAACCTCACAACAATCATCTTACTATTCTTTTTCTTTAGTTAAAACTACTAGCTAATTGGGAGAAAATATACAAAAATTTGTCAAGCCTGTTGTACTGCTTCAGTAAAAAAAATAGTTTAAAAAAATCAGATACCAAAATATGAACTGTATTAAACTGAAACTATGTATTTCAGAATGAAATACTATTTTAAATAACTAATTTGACAGGAACTATTAATTGATTAAACAAATCCTAATTAACAGTTGGGCTTGTCAATTAAAATATTTCCTTCAGTTAAGAGGAAAAGGAGTTTTTATCCAAAATACTGAATTGGAATATACTTCTGTATTGTAAGAGCAAAAATTGCTTGTGGTTTATCTGATATCTAGAATATGTTCATACAACATATAAAAATATAATCCTATAGTAAATCTGTTTTTTTCTCTAGTAAGAATAACACTGTTTAAAAAGTTACTATTAAACTTTTAATATTAATGAATTAAAAAGGATGTTAGCTAAATGCAAAATTTTATGAGTCTCTGTTTTCAAAGAGAACATTTTTAAATCATTTTCTTGCGTCTGTTCCGCAATCTATATTTCCCCGGTAATTCATTTGTGCTGCAGAAAGAAAAGTTCAGTGACAAATTTAATTTAAAAACAAAAAGAAAACCCCTGCTTTTAAAGCTATGAAACGCTGGTAGCACGTTTTCTGAAGGCTGGAAACTGTGAGAGGGTGAGGTCCAGGCGCAGCGACCTTCCAGGAAGCGTCCCTTGTCGAGCCGCTCCTGCGGGATTCGCAAATCCCTTGGCGCACAGCAGGCACTCCCTGCGAGGGNGCACTCCCTGCGAGGGGTGTGCAGGCAGGCACACACTCACAATCCAAGCAACCAGCGGAGACAAAGAGGTGGGAGGGGCCCTTCATTTAGTGTTCCGAGGTTTAATACAATATCCCCACTTGAAAAGTTCCAGGGATGAAGCACACCAGGATAGCTCTTACATGGGGTTTTATATGGGGTTAGGAGGGGGTGGAGAGAGCATCAGCGTCCAATGGGGTGAGGGTCCAGGGACGGAGATAAGGTGGGGTGACAGGGTAACAACCAACTGGGGAAGGAGAGGGGAGGAGAAAGGGAGCCGGAGCCAATGGGGGACCGAAGAAGGGGGAATTTTCCAGAACTAGGGTAAGGGCTTACAAGGGATTGATGGGGAATTGACATAATGAGGTGTACACCAACGTAGGGAGAAACCAAACAGCCACTTAGGGGGAGAACTGTAAGGCAAAACCACAAACTACCTCAAAGGGGGAGAAAGCCTTAAAACAGTGGCAGCGTCCCACCAATGTCCTTTGGGGGCTAGCTACTCCTCGGGGGCGGTGATGGCATTACTTACCGCCGCAACAGTGAAAAAGGAGTTGTTATAAAATAATATTAAAAAATATTTAAAAATTTGTTTGGAGGCATGCATCCCAGCAATGCCAAAGCAAAAATTGTGGTAATGTACTGCCTTTCCTTCTGCCAAAGAGGTAGAAAAAAAATAAAAATGTTTTATATGAGCTATAAGGTGTGGGAGTTCAACTGAGCTGTTCAGAGAAGTAGGACAGTAAGGGTCCTAATTTGACAGGAAAAAGTAATAACTTAGAAAACAAGTTGGAGTAAGGAGTTTTTCAGCACAACACTGGAACAATGCTCAAAGAATGATATAACTGAAATCTCAGGAATACTACTAATGTATCATACTGTTGTATATTTGCAAAGAGGAAATATTTTCTTACTCATGTTCAAAAATTAGTGTGGAGAAAAAATTGAAATTTGAAAGAATTAATGCTTTTTTTTTTTTTTTGTTGGCAGGAAAGTTCTTGTGATAGTAGATAATTTTGAAAATGATTTCTCTACATCACAAACCTACCATTCCTCTGCATGTCCCACAGGACAGGTGGGTCAGATAACTAAAATTAGGCATCAGGGTACATATATGTATTGCAGAATGTAGAACAGTGAAATAAATAGATACTCTGACTAAATAAAAATGATGCTGTACTGCACATGAGGTAGAAATAGGAGTAGAAAATTATTATGTAAATACATGGACCATGGAAACGGTAATCTAAAGGAGTTTACTTGATTGCTGAAAAAAGAAACAAGTGAGATAGTGTCTCTGAGAAATAATAGCTAAATATAAAAACAATAAGACCTATGTTTATCTATACATAGAAATATTCTGATACTGAGGAACAAACTGAGAACATTAAATAAGGCCAAGATAGAACAGAGAAGTGTAAGTATGACTTAAGAACCAGAACTGAATAGTTAGAAATGCAAATGTGAGATTATTGAGATATTAGAATATATCTGAAAATGATTATTGAGGAAAAGAACCATGCTTAGAGAGAGGTGTTTGGTTTGAAAGTTGGTAATGAGTAGCTGAAGGAAACACCACGGGATTTCAATATTTTTCAAAATCCCCATGTTGAAATATGTAGTCTAGATAGAGCCAGTTATTGCAGTCTTTAGTCATTAGCAGCATGAAAAGTCAAGACAGACGTTTAGAGAAGCATCTCAGGGTTAACGATGGTTCCATTTATGCTGTGTTACAAATAGGTGAAGGAAATCGTTGATCCCATATTTTGGTTATGAAACGAATGATATCACAAACACAAAGTCAGTAAAACTGCTTGTTCTTGTTACTTCTCAGGGAGTCATAAATCAAATTCACATCTGTAGTACAGTTCCCTACAGAACTTAGTAATATGAGAATCAAACCAACCTGACTTTATTGAAGACAAGTGGGGGCTAAAAGATTTAGGTCCAGATTCTGGGATTTATAAGAACTGAATGCAGCTGTTAATTGTTATAAAACTGTGGGAGGTTTAGAGTAATAAATATATATATATACAAACATAGAGAAGATGTATCATGTCTCAGTATTAACAGACTTAAGCATGGCATTATATACAGAACAAAATGTCAGAATTAGTTATTTATTTTTCATGGGTTGCAGGCAGTGCAACTAAGTAGTAAACGAGATACAACAGTGGAAAGGGCACTATTAAGTTAAGATTACTGTATGGCTACAATCTTTGTATCATAGACACAAACCAGGAAAGGTATCCTTCTGGAAAATGGTCAGTTTATAGAAGATGGCCTCTCAGTACAAGATGTCAACAAAAACTGTACTTTAAGGAAAAGTACCTTGGATCTATCAAATGAAATGCATAGACAACAGCGTGGAGAAAGTACAGGGTGAGATTCCAAAATGAAAGGAGGAACAATGCAACACCTGGGGTCTGAGAAGTTCAGAAAAGTGATTGATTTCCACAGAAGCCCTTTTCAAGATTTGAAAAAATCATAAAGCTTAAAAAGCCCCCCTGAAGCAACAAGAGCAACAAACAAACCAACCAAACAAAAATATCCCACAAACTAAACCAAAAACTCAACAATGAAAATTAATGTCCCCAGGTGCTCATCCTTATGTACACACATAAATATCCAGAGGTAAAGCAGGTCTCTTGCTACTAATAGGGTTAATTCCATAGCTGCTATGGGATTGTTTATGTGCATATTTTCGGGATAGAACTAGAAATGGGAAAATTCTGGACTATTTTTGTTCTCTCTTGTCCTTTAGATTTAATAATAAACTAGGCAAAGTATTCAGTTTATCATTTGAGACCTTGGATGACAGTATCAACAAATTTTTCTGGAAAGTTTAACCAAGTGTATATAAGGAAAATCCTGGAATATCAATAGGAGGATGGAGAGCATTAGAAGTGTTTCAAAAATAGCTTGGTGACCCTATTGTTGGGCAGATGATAGCAGGAAATTATGTTTTAATGACACACAGTGTAGTGATAGATTTAGTTAATTTTCAGGCCTGGCTAGAAGTGCCTCAGGCTATTACAGTTCTAGTCAATCATGCAATTTGTTATTATCAAAAAGATTGGAATGGTGATTCTGTCAAAAGATGTCCCAGAGAATGCCATAGCTGTCTGCAGCAAATAGCAAGAGATTTGACAACTCAAAGGCAATATTACGTATTTGCACAGTCTGTGTAAAGCTAGAGGGCTAATTTGAAAAGCAATCCAGATTCCCCTCGGAGAAAATCTCAGCAATTGCAGAAGTGTTAATTGACTTGGAGGAACAGGAAGCAATTCAAAAATACAATTCAATAACTTACCAGCATAGTAGGTTATGAAAGGCAGACGTCTTACAGAGTCTAACAATGACTGTTATATTAAAATGAAGTAGCTCCTGTCTGCTCTGGTGGTGGCATCCTACGGACAGATGTATCTATTGGAAACAGGATGAAGCAGTTTTCTATAATAAACATATCCAGTGGATTATCACCTCTCTGGTGTCATGAGAAGAATCAGAGTAAATTTGCCTCAAACATTAGGAAATTCATGATTGTTTTTTCTTGTAGCAATAGAGAAAACTTTTGTGCAACACCTCTCATGATTACTAATGCCTCAGACATTTTGCAGATGTGTCGACATATTAACATTAATTGTAGTTAGTTTTCAACTCTGATTAATTACAGTCTGTTTATCTAAATTTGCCAGAGAGTTTCAAATTAATGCAGTACTCTCCTTCCCTTCAATGTCTATTACTGTTTTGTAATGTCACACGTTCCTGCAAAACTTGTTTTCTTGAATGAGATGGTTGTATTATAGCTAAGGAAAAAGAGCACTAGAAATTCTATAACGCTCCTCATAGGAACTTTATAAGCTTTAGTTAATATTTTTAGACTGCTTTGAGATCTTTAGGTGCCTGGTTACCAGAAGATATTTATAGAATCACAGAATATTCTGAGTTGGAAGGGACCTACAAGGATCATTGAGTCTAACTCTTATTGGTTATGTTCTTAATTATAATGAACATTACTGTATGATCCCAAACCTATAAGAGTTTGGGGGTATTACAGTGGAATGCAATTCCCCATGTAGTGACTCCTAAAGGGATTTTTTAGAAAAACAAATTCTCTAGTAATTTTTTTTTAACCATTTGATAGTCAGTCCATCAGCTGGTTAAATTGATCTACAACTATATAAAGAGAGGTATTAAGAAATAAACATATTCCTAAAGTGACTGGTAACATGTTCTCTGTCGAATGGCCTCTATCCGATTCAGTGTGGCATTGGGTCATATTGCACACTTTCGCAAAAATAGAGACTTTCAGCTTCTTTTCCTTTCTTTACTTATAGTATTAAAAAGTATTGGTTTTGGTTGGTATGGAAATCATAAAAATTATAAACAAGTTTCAGTGCTCATGTAAGTATTTTACATCTCCTAACAAATTTGTCTTTATAATTTTTAATTGATTTTGATGTTTATTTATTCAATTAATTCTCTTTTGTGAGGAACAGAAATTGTAAACCAGGGTTGAAAATTTAAAATTCTATTTTAATAAATATGATAAGAGAACTGTTGTAATGTCTAAGTTATATTAGTCACATTTTCATAAAGTTTTGTCTATGAGTCTCACAGTTTTGTAAGGATGTTCAATGCTATTCCCCAAAGACTCCTGTATTGTAAGTGCATGTTTCAGCCCCATTCAAAATGCATCTAGAAAGCAGACTCTTGAAAAATAACTCCTCCTAATTACTTTACTTCATATTGGATGTTACTTAGATTTACCAAAATTACAGATGTACAACTCAATTCCACTAAATATTTAAAATTTTAATTTCATTTTTCCAGATCTGGGAAACTTTTGGTGAAGTGATGAGAGAGATGTGGAACCTGTGTAAATTGCCCATCTTTATTGGTGACAGGAGGTTATTTTGACTTGCTTTTTTTGTGAAATTCTTTTTGTGATGTAAGTGTAGTTTCTGAAGATTGTAGATTGTGTGATTAATGTGTATTTTAATGATAATTTTAGATATTGAACAGCAAAATATACTAATGGGAGTTCACTTAAATGATTTTAAATACACATAGAGATGATAACAACCTAATGCAGCTTATCTGAAAATAGTAGTTGATGGTATAGCTTCAAATGGTCATTGAGTAACACCTCTCTTCTGTGTAGCAGAAATATGGAAACACGGAGCACTTATACCAATGACCAGTTGGGGACTCCTATGTTTATGTCTGGAGCAGCCTTTTCCTGTTGGTCTGCACCTCTTGGAAAGGAACAGTTCTTGGAACACTGCAGCCTATGGGAAGGACCCACGTTGGAGGAGTTCATGAAGGACTGTCTTCTGTGGCAGGGATCCCACAATGGAGCAGGGAAACAGGGTGAGGAGGAAGGAGCGGCAAAGATAAAGTGTTGCGAGATCATGACAACGCCTGTGCCCCATCCCACTGAAGCCACATAAGGAAAAACAGGTTGAAGAGCCATGAGTGAAGTTGGCATGGCCAGAGAGGTGGTGGAAGGTGATTTCAGTGTTGATTTCATTTCTCCCTATCCTACTTGTTTTTAATCCGCAATAAATTAAACTGATCTTTCCCAAGTTGGGTTTTGTCCATGAGGGTAGTTGATGAGAAATCTCCCTGTTCTTATTTTTATCCACAAGATCCTTCTTCATCAGCAGGTTCATGGCTGCTGGCTGCTGCATTATTTTGGCAAATTCTCAAAAAGTTTTTGATAACAAAGCATTTCCCTTCACTTCTGTTGGCACCTTGCCAACTGGTTTTGTGTACAGTAATATCTTACCTTTCTTGCCACTAGACAGCTTCAAAATGTTATCGTCATAAAACATGTGTTTTCCCACCACATCCAGATTTTTTCCTCTCTCTCTCGGAGGGAGAAAGTGTTAAAAGCTTTCCACTCAACCTGATGCAAAGCTGATTGTCTTAGTGCAATTTACCACCATCACCAGTGGAAGCAGATCACCTGGTTTCCGGCAGAGCTTGAAAGAAGTTTATTTGGATTGGAAGAGGTATTTGGTAGAAAGGAGAGGGGGTATGGAAAATACAGTGTCAACACAGGCATTCTCTCCAGTTGCTTGCTCAGTGAAACCACACTTAAACCTTCAGGCACAGTGTACGATGGTACTGGTTTATAATTGTTATGTACCTAGGAGCATCTTCCCTAAATCTGTTCTCCTATCTAACTCTAAATATTTCTAGCCTCTCAGTATTCTGTTGTCTCCCAGAAGAACAAAGAATACATTAGAACATGCACAGCCAGAAAACATTCAATAGTTCAATGTTTAAGAAAATTTTTTCCTCTTATCCACCAGATGCAAGAAAAGAGACACAAATTCATATGAAGCTACTGAATGTATGCTCCTCATGAAGTTCTACAATTTTTGAAGTAAAACTTGCTGAATGAAAGCCATTTTAATTTCCCTTCCATGAAACCCAAAGGTTCGTTTTTAGCAGAAAAAATATTTTTTATATAAGTGAAACTGCCAAATTGCATAGACAACAAATAAAACGATTTATAAGAAAAAACAGCCTTAAGAGGATAAAAAATATATCACAAATTGCACTTTCAAAATGACAGTCATAGTTAGAAATAACATTTAAAAACATATTCATAAAGAATAATAGGTCAGCAAAAGTCTACAATTTTTGACATGCATTGTATGGATTATTCTGCCACATTATTTGCAGTGAGAGATTGATTTCTCATGGCAAGCACTGTATATCTGTCATTTTAAAATTGAATAACGTTAACAATTCTGCTAAAAAATATACAGATACTTCCATATTTGATCCAATACCATTCAGGAAATGACATTAAGTCTTTAAGTAAAACCCAGAGAGGCAAAATGCTTATTTGCAATATATTTACAATGGAACATTCATCACTCCCTATCTATTTTCTATTTGAAACTCTTTGTGTTATAAGAAAGGGAAAGAAACTTTCACTTTAAACTCTATTAGATAGCCACTATAATGCAGTTATTCTAGAAGATTTAAGAGAAGATGCTTTGTACTGACTAGGATGGGGAAATAAGATCAATATTTTCATCTCTGCTTCCATTTAATAAGCAATTCACTGACTTTGCAGAAATTACAGCAGACAAGAAATCATAGGTATACTTTTAGTGTATATGTCAAAGGGGAAATGTAAAAATTTTTATTTTTTTTTATTTTATGATCAGCACAAGATAAGACACACTATAATTTGTCGAGATATATGAAGAAAATCTTACTAAAAGTAGCTATTAAGTATTGTTTCTCCTATACTAAATGTTTTTCTAGGCAGTTGCTGTTTCTGGTTTTGTCAAATGATTAATTAAAATTTCCTTCTTTAGTCTGCTACCCGAGTAAAATCCTCTCTTTCATAGGCATGGACCTCTCTTAAAATATTTTCAGTTATCAAACTATAATTTATGGTGTATGATGAACATAAAATATTTTGCAATTATATTACACTTTTTCCTTAAATTAAGAGCAAAACCCCAACTTTTGAAATCATTTACTTGGTGGACAGAGATATTAACTTCAGACTTTAGTGGGAAAAGGTGAAAGAGAATTGAAAAATAAAGAATAGTTTTTAAAGAACACAATATTTTGAAGATTTGGAATCCATTTTAAAGTATCTTTAACGTAAATCCACTTCCAAGTGATGCTTACTAAGTGGTATCACAAATACTTTTGTGCCAGAAAGATAAATTTGCTCCTTACAAAGGATTTATCAATCACATCTTTCAAAAATGTCAGACAGATGAGAGCTTAGTCTCATAATGCAGCTCTAAGACCTTGCAGGTGTACGTAGAAATTGATTCTGCACTTTGGTGATATAATGTCTACTAAAACGTTGAGTTACTTGCCTCTGATAAAAATATTTCGAAATATGCAAACATTATTTGGATATAGTAAAGACTACTTAGTTTAATCATTTCTGTATTTCGTTTGTAGGATCCTATAGTGCTTTGCATCTAGACTTCAATAATTTAAATGAATGGTAAATAACAAAATTCAATTGCCAAAATCAGGCTTTGTTCTATAGTTTTTAACTGGCAATTGCTGCATATTTCAATAGTGCATGATTTTTCAAAAATTTCATTAGTACATCATTGATTGCTCATTTTTCATCTCTCAAAACAATTTAACACAGTGTCTTTCATGCAGAGAATAACATATTCATATTATTTGATTTTTGATGAAACCAAATGACCCTTTAAATTTGCAATAGGGTTCTTTAATTTTGCATGAGTTTCTTTACTGCTGTTCATTTAATTCTCTGTTTCCATTAACCATCTGCAATGACTCTACGACAATTATTCAGCTGTGCCACATCATGACTGACATTTTATAAATGTTCAAAGGAAAAAGAGATCAAGAAAGGGAGGAAAAACCTCACATTCAAAAAAAAAGTCACAGTTCAGAACCCTGCATTTTCCATACAGCTGAGACATCTGAATAGTAATTATTGGCCTGATTGTAAACCCAATTTAATTGCATTTTGTCTTCCTATCTGATGAGCACTTCATGATGATGATGATTACTCCTACTAAAAGATGTTCACTCCATTGATATTTCCCCACATTGATAGCCAGGGGGCCCTGCAGATAAGGCTATGTAGACAAAAATGTTATTTTCTGTCTCGATTAATTCAGTTATGATTTTTCCAGAGAGAAAGGATCCCCGAGTATTCAACTGAGAAAGAATCATGGTTTAGATGTCTATCATCTCCCAGCCTGCCTTCCACATGGGGCGAATTGAGCTAATGTTCATTAGAAAGTGCTTTAATTAACAAACATAACTGAGAAGCCAAGCCAGTGTAATCACTGCTGATTAACTAGGCCACCTCTATGCAAAATAAAGCAAGCTGCTTTTTCTCCTATTTATAAAAATCTTATATTCAAAATAGACTCTGCGCTTGTTGGAATGATTTGGATTGCTAAAATGTTGTTTGTTCTTTATTTTTGCATGTTTGAGGACTAGTTAGGTAGAAATGTTAGGCAAGTCCTGTGGCACAAAGAAGAGAGTTAATATGTTTTCATCGATCTTTATATTTCACAGGAGCCCATTAAATTAGATTTCCACTGAAAACTTTAATATACAAGTGGAACCAAATGACTGCAGAATTAGAAGGCTCTTATGCCTTTGGCATTTTGTCGGGGTTTTAAAAGTATGATGAAAGCTCTGATGGAAGCATAGAACTCACACTGTCTGGAAGGACATATACCATTGAATATCATAAAAAGTAGTATTACAAGAAATAAATAGTACTTAAGAAAAAGGATAAGGAAAAATTAAAGACAAATGCTTTCTTATGTTTCTTTTAATATTTCTGGCTTGGCATAAATGGATATAAAAAATAAGCATGTCTTCAGAGGACTCATTGTCACACTTCCTTGCAGCAGCTTGGAAGAATTTCCTCAAAGTTCAAAGAAAAATCGGGCACAGAAGAGTCCTTTTCATTATCCGGAGTTACTAGTTGAAACCAGAGGCCATGTCAAAGATAATAGATCAAAACTCTCTGCTTCCTTTATTAGGGGAGAAAAGAGAAAACTTTGGTGACATTGGTAGTGATGGGCAAAGTACATTAAATAAAATGAAATGGAGTTTGGATGTTGTCCAGTCTGAAGACATCTGAAGGGGAAGAAAATTTTGCATAGTCAAATCTTGTCTTTTTCTAGCACACTTTCCACTAGCTAACTTTCCACTAATTTTCCTTTCAGATTAAATTTAAAAAGTACAGGATAATTTGCCAAAGATCTTGCACGTGATGAAAAGAAAAGTTGTACAAAGAGAGCATAACTTTTCTCCATGACTGGAGGAATACCTGAAAGTTCAAATCTCCTGATTTTAGGATATGTCACTGTTATTACACGAAATATGGTGTTATGCTCATTCCAATGAGCCCAACCAATCAAAATATATGCCTGGGTCCTTCAAATGCTGCAAGTTTGTCAGAGAGAGAACACTGGAATGGCACTTAATATTTCCCCAAAATCTGAGCCAAAATATTGTAGCTTTTCTACTTTACAGTGATAAAATACATTACATTTTTTTCATGATCTATTTTAATCAACAACTTTTCTCTTCTTTCACCCTTTTTAATTTTCTACTGGAGTGAGGTTTTCCTAACCTAAAACGTCTTTTCTTGATTTTTTAAAAAATTCTGAAGCCTCATCATACAATGCAACATTTAGGGAGTGCAATTCTGGATTATATCTTCAAATATGGAATGGGCAAACACCTCCTGCGATGAGGACAGACAGCAACAAGGCAGGGGGTTTAGTGCTGTCTCTGCGCCTGTCTTCAACAGTGATGGCAGGCTCCGTGCAGTGCCCTGAGCTGGGTGACTGTGGGAGTGATAAACTCCCAGTCAACCCTGAACCTTGTGCAGGATCTGCTGCTCCAGCTGGGCCGCTACTTAGCTATGGAGTCTGATGGGACTAATCTGAGAACACTCAGAGAGCTGACTGGTGACAATCACGAGGCCTCTCCCAGTTTTGGATGGCCTTGGGAAGCCCGAAGGTCCCATTTGACTGGAAGTTGGTTAACACTGACACAATTTTTAAAAAGTGCAATTAGGAGGACCCTGGAAACTACAGTCCTGTCAGTCTCACTTTAGTGTCTGATACAATTAAGGAAAGTGTTATTCTGGGATGTATTTAAAAACACCTGAAAGATAACACAGTCATTGGTCACAACCAATGTGGTTTCATGAGAGGAAAGTCCTTCTTTTCAAACTTAATTTCTTTTTACAACAAGGTAACCCACAGAGTGGTTCAAGGGAAGAAATTTGTAAGTAATACTTTGGTTTTCATTAATGCTTCCAACACAGTCTCTCCCAGTACCCTTCTGAATAAAATGCCACATTATTGGTGAGCAGCTAGCAGATGGACCAGGAGCAAAGGGTTATAGTAAATGGAGTGGTGAATCAGACTGTCACTGGTGGGGTTCCACAGACTTCATCTCAAGGCAGGTGCTCTCCAACCTCTTTATCAGTTACTTGGAAACAGGATTTAAAGGAATACTAAGTTTGGCAATGATCATTAATTGTGAATAGGTGTAGATTTGCTATAAGGCAGAGATGCCCTGCAGAGAAACCTTGACAAACTAGAGGGCTGGGCAATCACTGAGTATATGGAGTTTGGGCAAGTGCTGGTTTCTGCACCTGGGACGAGGCAACCCTGGATATACCAACAGACTGGGGAATGAGATGCTGGAAAATAGCGCCACAGAAAGGGACCTGGGGGTCCTGGTCACTGGCAAGCTGAGCATGAGTCAGCAGTGCCCTGGCAGCCAGGAGGGCCAAGCGTGCCCTGGGGTGCATCAGGCCCAGCATGGCCAGCCGGGCCAGGGAGGGGATTGTCCCGCTCTGCTCTGCTCTGGGGTGGCCTCACCTCGAGTGCTGGGGGCAGTTTTGGGCACCACAAGCTAAGACGTAAAGCTATTAGAGAGCATCCAAAGGACAGTCATAAAGATTGTGAAGGGTGTGAAGAGGAAGCCACACGTGGAGTGGCCTGAGGTCACTTGGCTTTTTCAGTCTGGAGAAGAGAATGAGGGGAGATCTCATTGAAGTCTAAAACCTCCTTGTGAGGGGAAGAGGAGGCTCAGACACTGATCTCTTCTCTCTTGTGACCAGTGACAGGATCTGAAGGAGTGGCCTGAAGTTGTGTCAGGGGAAGTTGAGGTTGAATAGTAGGAAAAGGTTCTTCACCCAGAGGGTGTTTGAGCACTGGAAGAGGGTCATCAGGGCAGCGGTCACAGCACCAGCCTTACAGAGTTCAAGCAGCATTTGGACAGAGCTCTCAGGCACATGGTGTGATTCTTGGGATGTCCTGTGCAGAGCCAGGAGTTGGACTTGATGATCTTTGTGTGTGCCTTCCAACTCACTTACGATTCTAGGAAATAAAGGCAGTTTTATCAGTTTTATCCTCCCTAGTGAAAGAAATGGTGATTTCACTCTGACAGTTTACATCTTCTGTATGTTAAGAATTTGGCATATGATTTTGAAACTTATGTTGAAAGAAAACTAGTTGCTGTTCTTTCCTTTACGTTTCTTTTTAAATTTTTTCAGCACTGGAAGAAAAAACATTTTTATTGTCTTTTATGATATCCCAAATATACAAGACTTTCCATTAGGACTACAGAATAAAAGTTGTTAGTCAACAGTAGTTATATGAAGAAAAGTTTTTACTGGATCTGTGTAAATTATAGAACGTAAAATAATTCTATTATTAGTATATTTTATGCAATTTAGAAAGACGATTTTTTAAGTCAAGGTTGCCTGTGTAAATGATTCATTAAGATGTAAAAACTTGGAAGTTGCTTGCAATTCACTGTATTTCCATCACATCTAAACCTGTACTTTGAAATGTTTTAAAATAATTTTAAACATAACTGCTCTGCAGTAATGTTTTCTAGAACATGGCAAAACTTTGTATTTGCCACTTTCCTGCTGTTGACTGATGCTAAATGTTTGTTTTTATTCATAAAGACGTTATCGTTTCAGGGCATGTCTGAAAAGATGATCACCTTTGTTTTCCCAGAATTGTATGAAAGTTCCTCGTCAGAGTTCCAAAACAAAAATTTTGAATATTTTGTGTATACCATATTTAATTTTGTGTGATGTTTTAAAGCATGGTTTCAGCTCTTTTACTTCAATGTACTGCACAGCAGAAGATGTAAAAGAAATAATTTTAAAGCAGGATTTTAAAAATTTTTTTAAGGACGTTTAAATGATCCACTTTAGGACTATTTTCCTTGTGATTTATGAGGTAGTGATACATAAAAAGAAGACACACATCTTCAAATATCTAAAAAACAAAAACTTGAAAGATTTGGAAAATGCAAATGTCATTTCCCCAGATGTTTGAATGCAAATTTCTTGAAATTTAATACAAAGTTCAAAAAGTCGAGAGGAAGATTTTCTGAGACTTATTATTCTCTCTGAGATGTGAATGCTTCTTTTATTCCACTTTAATACCATGCCCATCTGTACTTCCTCTATAAATGTGTTCTCAAAAATGTCAGGCAAAGTAATTTGAAATAAAAGAAGATTATAATTAACAAATATTTGAAATCTTCTGCAAGGCATCATTTAAAATAATATTTTTGTTTTCGTGTAAGAATTAATTGGTTTGAAGATGGTCTTTTTCTACAGCCAACTAAGTAAACATTGTGTGGATGTCAGAAATGCAGATAATAAGTAATGCATTGTATTCACTATTGTAATATCATCTGATCAAATGCATTGTATTACTTGTATTTAATCTAGCAGTGACAAGACACAGGGACAGAAAAATCACCTATTATATCAATTTTAAGTCAATAAATGCATTATTAAGCTTATCACGTTAATCAAGTGGGGAAAACTACCCACTATTTGCTGTAAAACCCGAAAGGGGCACTACAAATTCCAATGCTTTAGTTTTATTCAGAGCCCAGTAGAAAACTTACCATGGGATCATATGATCTTCCTCGAGACCATACAAGCTCTATGTTTAATTTTTATTAAATTTGTGGTTATGTTGGAATGGACATTCAAAGATCATCTAGTCCAATTCCTCTGCCATGGAGTGAGACATATTTCATTAGAACAGGTTTCTGAAAGCTCTGTTCAGCCTGACTTTGAACACCGCCAGTGGTGGAGCATCCACATCTTCTCCAGGTACTTTGTTCCAGCATCTCACCACCCTCTTAAGAAATTTCTTCCTTATACCCATTCAACCTTTTAGTTTAAAGTCATTGTTCCTTATTCTGCCACTTCTTCTGTCACTGCAGGCCTTTCTGCACCTTTCATTTGAGGTCACTTTATATATAAAGCATTTGTAACAAGGTCTCCCCAGAGCTTTCCCAATCCCATCCCTAGACGAATGAAAAGCAACTCTGTATTCTTCCTGGGATACATGTCTCTGGTTACACTGCCTATTGCTTTTCTTCTTGAACATTGGTTTTGACCAGAAAGCCCTCACTCAGCAATGCTGGCCTTCTGTCTTCCATTCTTAATTTCTTACAGGTGGGAATTGAAAAATCTTGTGCTGTAAGAATAATGTCATCAAAATACTGTCAGCTCTGTTCAGCTTCTTAATGCCTGAAGGCAGGTTCCTGGGGATCCCATCCGCTAATTCCATAGACAACTGAAAGTTCACCCTCCAAAATTTTCCTCTCGCTGCAGGTTCTTCCTCAACAGTTGTTGTGGAAGACTAGATGACAGCTTAAATATAGCACTTCTGAGTTCATCAGAAATGCACAGAGAAAGAGACACAGTCATCAAACAATTATTAGCACCTCAGTTTTGAATAAAAATCATGATAAACATGAGTGTACTTGCATATAAATATATTAGTATACTTGCATATAAACATAATATTTATTTATGTGTTTGTAATAAGTTTTCACTTGAACTGTCTATGTTTCTCTATTTCTGCACGTTCCTTCTTAAGAAAATTAGTTTTATCAAGTCTTGTCTGATTAATTTCTCCAGAAGAGCTCATATTAAAGGTGTAGTTAATTTCTTATTAAAGTCAACAGCATTTTTAATTTTTTTTTTAAATTCCACTTAATTTATCTTCCATCGAAATACTACAACTGAATTGAAATCCTACAAATTTGTGCCAAATGCAAACTGAGCTCTAAGTGCTAAGTCCTTGCCTTTGGATAACACCATGTAGGAAAAGAAACACTTTGGGAAAGTATGAAGGAAGAAAAAAATGATTTCATGCTAGAATAATTTTATTCCTTTTACTCATTTTCTCCTGAACATTCCTATAACTTGTTTCAGATTAAGTTTATGTAATCCTCCATTTACTTAGACCATTTACTTATAGGTGTTTCTGTGCTTTAATAAGTAAACTCTGCAGTACAAACAAATTAAAAGGATCTCACATAAAATAAACTACTTACAGTTGCTATCAGGAAGAAGAGTTGCATTGCTTTTGCTTGTTACACTAAGCATAGGAAAAAGGCAACTTTGAAAATCAGTCATTAACTTTGTTTATAAAGGGCTAAAAAAGTAAAAATTATCAAAATAATATAAGAAAAACCTATATATGTTGAAATGCAAGAAGCTTCACTGAATCACTGTAAAGGTCACACAACCAGGAGAAAACAAACCAGAAAAAATCATCAATTGCAAAGCTTAGGACAGAATTCAGTGTGATGCAGGGAATAATGAATTTCAAAAATGAAGAAACAAAAATGTACAAATCTGAGAATCCAAGGGGACTCTAAGGGTTAAAGAAACTGATGTTAGAGCTTTTTGGCAAATGGTATAGTCATGCGTGATTGCAATGGATAGCATTAACAGTGTGAATGCCATTAAATGTTTAAATGGGAAAGAGGAATGATTTACTTTGACATACATATTTCCTGCTTGGCCTGCAAATCATGAACAGTTTGGGAGTAGGAAGATTAAGACTACTTCCATCATGCCATCCTGATAGTTTCACATTCTGCCTTTTTTTACGGAGTGAAAAATCACCAGTTCTTCTGGGAGTGAGCGTGTGGAAGGTCATGGTTGCTGGATCTGCTGCTGGAGCACAGAAACTTATCCTGCTTTCAGAGGCGGATGCAACTCCCCCTGTGCTGTCACTGACCCACACGTACTGTTACACCCAACACAGCACTACAGCCTCCCCTGTTGCCAGCCTGAGAGACACATGCAATTCTTGGAAGAAGTTTTACAGCCTTTGGGGCTGAAAACAGCTGAGGTGCAGGAGTCCACTTGCTGTCTTCACTGTACAGCTACACTGTTCACTTTACTTGTCTTTGAAAGAATCTTTCTTGTGAAGAAGTTAGCAAGCAGCAGTTGGAAATATTCTGTTTATCATGTAGGAGCCTTGAGGCAAGATTCCAAAGAACAGTAGAAGACAGCAGATGCTGAAAGAAATAAAATCTGACAGATGTAAGGAAAGGGGCTGAATTCTGCAACTTCATTCTTTTCAGTGATAACTGGCAAAATATCACCAGTATTTTATTTTTGAATTCCTTTATTAACTGTAGTCTGGATCTGTTAAAGCCTGGAACGTGCAGTTACAGGGATGGTCCTTCGTGAGACTGAGTAGGGAGGGTGGACAGCAAAGTGTAAAAGCCCATATCCAGGTACATATTTGCAGTACTTTTTTACAACACATTTAATGCAATTTGCTATGACGACAGTTGAGTTTCAGGATTGTGAAATGAATAACAAAAGAAAAGTTTTTAAAGAAACAGAGTAAGAAGTTTACTCAGAAAGAGCATGAGAAATAATTAGAAGAGTCCAAGATCTTCTGGTTATTGCTCCTACTTAGGTATTATTTTGGTAGAAAACCAGAAAAATATATTAGCCTGGCTTCAACAAAATCAAGTATGTCTGGTTTTTTGTTGTCTCTTTTTTCTTTGTAACCAGAGCATATTGCATTTAGAGAATAAACAATGTGCAATGTTAATGATCTAATGAAGCCCACAACAATGATGGGAAACTCTCATATCCTTTCACATCTATTTTGCCAAACATACTCTTTTATTGCCTAAGTACTCATCAAGACCACTGTCATTACAACTATATTATTTTCTTCAGCAGCCAAATGCATCCTTTAACTTGACAATGAAATTCTCTCAGTGAGCATTTTGTTCACTCTAAACATTCTTTTAAGCATCATCTATCTTATTCAGAAAAGAAATGGAGATATTTAGAAAAAAACCCCCCAGTTTTCTGATAAAACAGATATCAAACCAGTGAATAAAGCAGTGTGTTTTCTATAGCTGTCCATCCCCTACCACATTTTCTATGGATGTTGGTGTCAGCATTCACATATGATTACATAAGAGTATAATGTGTTTTTCAGTTTTCACTTTGTCAGTTGTTTTCCTGCTAAACTTAAGGAATAATTAAACACTGTTTCTACTATAATATTGTGGCTAGGAATTATAATGCATTAAGAAGAAAGGACTTTTTCACCACACACAAGCAATTTGGAGATTAAGTGCAATTCACTGGAGTGACATTATGTTCCTTTCTCATCATACACAATTACAATATGCAATATGATCCATAAAGGAGTCAAGCTCTATCTGAAAATTGTATGCTGGTTCTACTTCTTCATTCCAGTGGGAAGTTCATTCCTCAGCAGCTCTGATGACTACAAACTTTCATCTAATACCCAGACTAATTTTATTAATACTCGTGTCATATCCATTTGTTCTTTTGCCAACATTATCTTTTATTTTATGTAGTCTTGCAAGATCTATTAAGAGAGAATAATGAGCCTGCAGTGTCTGATTCTTTCTTTCCTCTTCTGGAGTTAATAAATAATGTACCCAGTTTCATATTTGCCAGTTGTTCTTCCACCCCTACCTTCCCTGTAAACAACTTATTGCAATTTTTTGCTGTTGAATCTGTGAATTCATCTGCACTTTCATAAAGAATTGTGATGTAGAGTTGCATCTAGTCCTCTGAGTTTGAATGCACCAGTGTCTTGCAGCTTGCCTTGTTTTACGGAGATACTTAGTATTTCTCACTAGAAGCATTGTCTTATTGTCCTTGCCTTAGTATTCAACATGATTCTTATTATTGAAAAGGAAAAAGAAAGTACTTTTAGTTTAATTAGGGAACTTTGCATATCCTTGTTTAAGAAAAGCTTTTTAAATTTTTTTCCATGTTCTTCATTTTTCTAATGAATGAAGAAGATCAGCTAAAATATTACCTATGCTAAGGTTAGTTTTACTTTAAGTAATTCTCTCTCTAACCCAAAACTTGGTTCTGGCTTACTGTCTTCCGCGACTAATCCTTCTGCTTCTCCTACTTGAGGAGACTGTTTATTCTTCACATCTTCTCCAAGAGAATAATTTCAACAGCTGAATCATTCCATATACATTTTCCCCTTTGTTTGTATTCTATTTTCCAGATAGCATTTTAAGCTCCCCTACACTCCAGTACAGCTAACTTAATACATTGACTACTTATTCCCTTAATTTCTGAAAACAAACACTTTTGAAATAAACACCCCTCTAAATTACAGTTCATTTTGTTTGCTAGCTTGTTTGTTTGTTTGCAATTGATTTAGCTGTTCAATTTAAATTAAATCTATTCAGGGTCTAATTGGACTAAAGTTATTTACTACCAGCCATTCATGGCTATCTAAACAAGAAAAAAAAGAAAAATTTTTTCTCTAAGAAATTGGTACTTACCCATTAGTGTTTAATTTCAGATAAAAAAAGGCTGCTCAACAAAAAAATGTCAGCTTCTATAACCAAGATTACCTGATCTTTACTTAAATAACATTTTCTTTATAAACCCTCTCTTTGTATGCTCTCTCTCATACTAAAAGAATTTTGATTGTCCTTGAATACGTTACATAGATTTCGTCTTAATTCAATATCTAATGCATAAATGTGTAACTGATTTCCAGCTTTACTCAGTAGATTAACTACCACATTCTGTCCTGAAATCTCACCTGAATAAATTACACTGGTTTAAAATTTATCAACGAAGTTTCTTTGAAGTTTAATACCATATACCAACAAAGTATTAATAAAAATTATGTGATAATACGTTGTTGTTTTACCTGAGCCGTTGCTCTGAATATTATGCACAGTTTTATTTCTGCTCCAAACTTAGATGTGTGCTATTGTTAAAAACATATTTTTATATTAACAGTAATGTTGTAATGTTCCAAGTTTCATGTGACTCAGTATGAACTCTGATTCCGATCTAGTTTGTCCTTCAATATTGATGGATTTCACGGGAAATACACATTCTATAAAAGTAATATGATTTCTGACTTTTTTCCCAGTTTAAAAATGTGTTGATTCAGAAGGAGAAAACATCCTGTAATTGGCATGGATATTTCCTGCCTCAAAATTGTATTTTCTTACTTCTTCCTTTTGATTACTTTCTAAATTGACTGTTCTTTTTACTCAGGTAAGATGAAACTTGTATGTGTAGAGAAAAATAGAGATATTATTACAATTGGTTAATTTTTTATCAACATTTCCATGTGTACATATGTAAATTGCAAAATGTATTGTTCTCAAATTATGAGAAGCTATTCTGAAGTCCTTAAATTACATTTAATTTTTAGAATTTATTTTCTCTCTCTGGTTGAATTTTTTTGGGTCAGGTCTGGTTGACTTTTTTTGGAAAATATTCTTATGTTTGGAAGAGGCAAGTGCAGAAAAATAAACACGAGTGAAACTACTAAAATCAGTATTAATGTGGAGAGATTTAAAATAAAAAAACAAATGAAAACAAATGTCTTACAGAACCAGGCTATGCAATCTGTAAAAATACTATATAATTTCTAACTTCCTTTAAGAAAACAGTCTGTTGTCTTTTTCAGTCCAGAGACACTGCAAGTAGAAATTAAACATGCATTTATATATGTGTGAGTATCATCCAGAGTTCCAAATGTTTATTTTTCTAAACTGAGGGGTTTCAAAAAGTCTCTCTAATCCAGTGTGTGGTAGATAACCCTACATAAGACTTATGTTCTATATTTCTGAAAGTCACTTGGAACAAATAATTCCACTATGTCTCAGTAATTCTCTTGTCAGTGTGCAGTATGAAATATATTGGTCTTCAAAATTGTGTTTTGGTCCATATGTTTTGTATATCAAGGGATAGAAGGACATGCTTAGACTTCAATAACTTTGAAAACCAATCTTCTACTATGTGAGTCAACTGTCAGGCTGATAGGCATTGAATAAGCATGTTTACTTGTGTTTTTACACAGGAAAAAGTATCATTTCAAAGGAAAATGAAGATGCATGAGTCACAAAAGGGATTATTACTGTTCAAACACTCTCGTAGGAATAGTTCATCAAGCTGGCAAGTTATTTTCTGCCTTCCAGATTTAAGAAAGGATGTGATTTTCTATTATAAACTGCAAAAACTACATCATACTTAAAGAATTTTCATGGCTGAGAAATCAGTCAAGACATGTAGACTAATCTTGCTATTTTTAAGTCAGAATAGATACAGGTTGCATGACCAAAAAAAAAAAAAAAAAAAGACAAAGAAAAGACAAAGACATTGTTTGCTTCATAACAGTGTCCAAAGGTAGAATTAGCAATTTCAAAACTACTGTGCTGTACTCATTCTGTTGTCATAGAGGGGGCACTTGCTTTTTACACAACCCAGCAAAGAGCACACTGAGTGCTGCACATGCCACCAGGGGTTACCATGGCTGGGGTGGGGTAGCTTGTTCCCCAGGCTTATTGCATATTACCCATTGCAAGACCATTAAAAAAAAACAAAAAAAAAAAAGAAAAAAACAATGCAAGCATTCATAAATGATATTTGATCTCATAGTTGTAACAATGACTATATTACAATTAACTCGTGGCTATGCCTCTATTCCTCCTAAGAATTATTTAAAAAGGGACATATGACCAATTCTTTCTGTAGAAACTCATGAAGAAGGACTTCTGCTCTGTGTTTGGAAGATCTAATGCCAAAAGTAATAAAGGAATTTTTTTACCTTTTCCTTCGCATTTAATTATCAGTCTCTGAAAGAATTTGAGGGCTATTTTAAAAAAGTATTTTAATTTCTATAGTTGAGTTACTGTTGTGTTCATAGGCATATGGGTGTGGGAATGGTGTAGTGGTGAACCCAGTTGTGCTGGGTGAACAGTTGGACCCCATGATCTTAGAGTATTTTACAACTTTAATGATTTTATGATTCTATATATATATATAATTATTTTATGTATAATTATTCATCATCTTCTTTTTATTCTTATAATTAAAAAGTGCCATGTGTTTTTGCCCAAGCAAACTATTAAGTGGCAGTATTAAGTCCGTTACGAAGGAATCATTCATTCATTCTTGCATTCTTTCAGTATTTATTAATTGAATTTCATATGCCTGTTTCAGACCACAGAACTGAGATACTGAAGTGAAATTCTGTGATTCTGCGATAATATGAATTATGTTTTCTTCACGATCATCCACCACACCTCTATGTAGCTGAAAAAGTAGAAGAATCTTCTTTGTTATTTAGTTACACAATGCTGTAGATTGATGCCCTTGCCTGAAATAAGTCCTTTGCCTTTTTGTATAGCTACATCTCTGACAATTTCATCTAGTAAAAAATGACATGAATTTGTGTGTCTATACGTTCTTTTCGTGTTACATCCTTAAGTCTTGTTAAAAAACAAAAGCACAAAAATAAATAAAAGCACAAAAAAAAAAAATCCCTAACTAACCAACCAAGCGAGCAAAAGGTCTCACAACACAGCAAGAACAAAATTAAAAAAAAAAAAAAGAAAATGGGCCATTATCTACATAGCTATATATTTAGGTACTTCATGTGATCATTTGATTTTATTTTTTGACTCCATCACAGGCCTACTTGTAACTCACTCACTTTGTTCCTTCTTAACAGATGTGGTTTCCAGCATTATCCTTCTACCTTTTTTCCCTTTAAATCTTCCTTTAGGTTGTGATCTAATGAGAACACTCTGACTCAGAGACAAACACAGGGAGTACGGAAAGGTTGAGAAGTTTTAATTGTACATCTGACTTTGCTGAAACTCAAAACTGTTTGCTGCATGTTTATAAAATTGTTCAGCATAATGAAGGACAGAGCAATGGCCAAGAGGAATCATAGTCCCAAGAACCATGGAATGCATCACTGTGTCTTCATTAACTTGCTCATTTTAACAAAAAAATGGCATTGGAAAAGTTGCTGATAAAATTCTGGCTTCTGTGATTGTCAGCTTTTAAACAATTTATATGTCTGGTCATTCCTGTTAAATTCTAAAGTACTAACACAAATCAAAATTTATTTTGCTTAATAAAGTCTTGCCAGATAGTAATTTAATTTTCCATTGTTTTAAATTAACTGTTAACATATGCATACAAATATTATTTCCAATCAGTTTTGTTTTTTCATTGGCACCACAGTTGATACTATGGTCTGTGAAGATATTTTCACCTCAATCATCAAATATTGTTCTTTCCTTCCAAAAGATTCAGAAAATCTATTGTTTGTCACACTATACTCATGAGAATTCCATACGCAAATTATTTAAGACAAGAAAAATTTGTGGGAGTATTTCAGTTCTTCAGATTTTTAGGTTTCTTTCTGACTGAAGTAAACTAGGCAACTTAAATTGTATGTATTCAACACAGTTAGCAAATTCAGCAAATGTAAACAAAGGTAAAAGTCAAAGATATTTAAAGGATTTATCTTTATCATTTCTTCAGACTATGATCAGATACCTTCTGTCTTGGTTAAACAAAGAAACAAAAGTTTGCTTCTAGTGAGTTAATACATCATAGGAGCATGCACGAGCCTTTGGTTAGAAGTCCTAGAAAAAAGAATGCCATTAATAAAGAAAGTAAGAATTTAATATTGGTTTATTTGATTATTTCCCATTGAATTTTACACCTTTTCTAAAAGGCTTTTTTTCTTTGAGTAACAGATTCCTCTTTTATAATCAACACTAAAACGTGTTTCAAAACTACTGTGTTGCCTTTACATCGAGAGAGAAAAAAAATCATAGAAATAGGAACCATTTTCAGATTCAGGGTTAAGACATTCATCTTACATATACCTAAGGTCTCCTATCTCCATGGATACCGAAATGTCCTGCTAAGACCAGAATTTCTCTGTTGAGAGCAACAGTCTAATTGCTGATATCTTTGACTTCATTGGAGAGCCCCTTCCACTAAAGTAAATGTGTTGCCAATAATGAGGCTTCTTACAAAACAAATTGTTTCTTGTATCCAAGGAAGAAGTTGTTACAATATTGTTGAATCTAATCAAACATATTATATATGAGAAATTGTAGAGGAAGTTAGAGAAGCATGTTGCTGATATTGAAACTGGAATCTGGCAAGAACACTAAAATTTAGCACTGGTTTTATACAAAATTCCAGAACATCATAATGCTCAAATGTGTCCTCCAAGACTGTACAGTTTGCATAGGCACTCATTTACACATGAGTGAGGTTTTTTTCAAAGAGGGCAACTGTGTAAAAACTGTCTAAGTCAATGTAAAAAAAAAAAAGGATTTGTGTATGTACTTGAGACATTGTTTTATGTGAAAATGCATACAAATAAATACATGGTTTAGAAGGCTGTGGAATTTTTTTTCTGATTTGCTTTAACCCTGATGCTTTTTAGTTCCTTTTGATAGACAGACCTAGAATAAAAAAATCTATTAATTATCCACCTACTGCAAATAATATAGTTCATGTAAGACAAAATTAAGTTTCATAATGAAGTTTGTCAATATTTTCCTGGACTGGAAATTTTTCAGAAACATTCATCAACTTTAATATATGGACTTTTGATTAAAAAACTGACTTTATGGTGGAAATTTCATGCAAAGTAATGGAAAATCATGCTTATTCTTCATGAAATTGGCTGTAAAATCATTCCTTCAAATTCTGCCCTTTGTAGCAAGTGCTTTCTAATCATTTTCTTGCAGTAAGAGGGATTCTAAGAGAACAAATCAATAAGCATATGTAATATTTCAACATACTCAGACATATTTATTATTCCTTTTAGTTCCTTTTACTAAGCAGAAGGTACCAAAGAAAATAAAGTTTTAAATTGGAAAAAGTACTTTACTTTATGCTACTGTATCAAAATGATAAATTATGTACTTTTAGTAGAAACTTGATAAGAAATATTTTACATGCAAACTTGCTGTGCTGCTCAAGAATGGAAGAGCTTCCTGTTAGCAAGCATTACTGGATAATTTGTCCCACATTAGACTATTTTACCTAGTTTTGAACAATCTTAAAATAATAAAAAATGCATGTAAACTGCCCAGTTGCTTTTGGGAAAACTTCTAGAAAAGCTAAAGTATGATGTTCATTCCACAGAATATTTTGCATCAGTGTTACCATTTCAACAGGACCAAAAGCTACTCAACCCAGATTGCAATGCAGAAAAAAACCCCAATACATTTTGTTAATTCTGTCTACTTTAATTAATCTATCTTCCTTTGGAAAGCCTATTGTCACCAAAAAAATTGAAGCAATTCAAGAGAACATATATTATTTTGGCATATCTTTAAAATACCAGGAGACTGAGTATTTAGGAACCCGTTTTCTTTCAGCTTGTCCAGTGGGAATGTGATTACAGATTTTGCAGTTTGTTGCCACAAAGACCATACAGATGTAACAGGATGAGAAGGTTTTAAAGATTCAGGCTGAAGTTAGAAGTGTAGTTTCCAGAAAACTTTATTGATTTTGTAGTTATATTCTTTAATTAAAGGCTGCTGGAAATTCAGGTCAGGTTTTCTAGCTACTGTGATGTCATTTTGCCGTACAAGCACTTGGTTCTTCATAGGCTTCCCTGCAAATAAATAAAAATAATTAACAGAATTCCAAGGCAAAAATTCAGCAGAAAAAAACAACAAACCAAGCGAAACCTGATCATAATCACCTTTGCAAAGCACAAAGGAACAGTAAAAAGAACACTAAAAAGTGTTTTTTCTTTGCAGTTAACGTTTAAAACTGTTTTAGATGAGTAGTACCAAATTCCTACTGTCTTTGCTTAGCTGCTACAAGAGATGAGTTTGTACACAAATAAACACAAGCATTTTCATAAATGATTTCTGTAATAAAAATAGAACATTCATTCATTCAAAATAGGATAGCAATAAGTGAGAAGCACTGCACTCTACAGTATATTTTGCGGAATATAGGGTAGGCATTATTATTGCATAGCTCCCTTATTTTAGGTTTCTCAAAGTCATTGACTGACAGTACATACACTTCTGAATACAGGTCTAGGAATGAGCCACTGCTTAGGCAAAAGCTGTGATCTGCTTTCATAAATCTTGCCAGAATATACGCCCATGTCCACTGCAATAGGCGTAGGGATTCAGGAGAAGTGATCTGGGTCAATATTGCGTTGCTTACTTATTCATTAATCGAGTTGTTTAGTCATATTTTTGCATATTTCTGGGCCTTTCTTATAAGCTTGGCCTTTATTTGACCTTTATTCTCAGGACTGTAAGAAAAACTTGACTGTAAATAAGCTGAGAAACACTAAAGTAAAATAAAAGTAATAAAAATGTAATAGAGACACCACATAGTGACATTGTAGATACTTGAGTGTTCAGAAAATGTCAATACTGTTAAAAACATATATATACTTTACTACAAATTTAAATATGTACCTTACACTTAACAAATCATATAGTCCTGTTTTCTGCCAAAAAATTTAAATCTCAAAATAATTTATAAAATGACAATTTAAATTGAATTTAAAAAAAGAAAAGAAGGTAAACAGACTCTTCATTCATGATGTATCTATTCAGCAGCACCCACCCCTGTGAAGACTAAACACTTAGTAAGCGAGGTACATTTTATGTGGCTGAATGCATTTGGAAATTACTTTCAGGTTCATTTAATATGAAATTATGAAAAAATATGCAACATAAATTTATGGTATTAAATTACCGTGTTGCTGTAAATAGCAAATTCTTAAAAAAAACACTTTGACTTTTGTAAATTTTGTTCATAGCTCAATATTGACATTTATAATTTGTCAGGTTTCCTGTTTCATAAAATGTATTTTGTAACAGATGTAGTTCTTCTGGCTCTTTCTATGATCTATAATAAAATTAAACTTCTGGCTTTGGCAGGAAAAGCTAATGTAGCAAAGCTGTCTGCACAGATTTAAAAGACTAGGGAAATTTTCAATATCCCAAACTATGGTCTATACAAAAGATTTTGGATAATATTATAAACTTCATATTTTCATCCCAGTTTAAATTCATTTCAGCCATCATTTTAACAGAAAACTGAATTGGAGAAGAATCTTTTGGCTCTCATATCCTACTGCCTTCAAAGCAATTAAAGGATACAGCCTTTTCCAGTAATAAATAAAGCCTTTGTGGATCAGATAACCAGAAAATTTCTCCAGGATTTTGGAGATCTGGTCATGTCAAGTCTCTGATATTTTTCAAACTATAATCCCCTATCCTCACTCTACTGATGATTTCTAGGCTAATTGTATTAATACTTAGATCATTCTACATTTCCATTATAAACATTGTCTTTAATTAAATAATCTGGCATTAGTACTACTATATATAATTAGATTTGTTCCTCTGATAAATCCATGTTGCATTTTGTTCTTTTCCCTCTCTTCATTTCATGTTTAATTCTACTTCCATGTCTTTGCTTATTTATTCCTTCAAAATATCATTCCTAAATATTTCAGGTTTCCAGTGTTCTCCAGTTCTTAAATCAGAGAATAATTTAGGTTGAAAGAAGCCTCCAATATCTTTGAGCCCAACAATTAGCCTAATACGTTCAAGTCCACCACGAAACTATGTCCCTAAGTGCCACACTTACGTGTTTTTTAAACACCTCCAGAGGTGGTACCTCCATCACTTCTCTGGCCAGCCAGTCCCAATGTTTGACAACAGTTCCTTAAATCTATTGAATTAGTCAATTATAAAATACAGTGCAACAGCAGGACTTTTTCTGAAGGGTCTATTCTAATTCTGTGCCTCTGAATCAGAGGGTAATATATGAAAAAGCGATGTGTTTGTGCAGTCTTTCACTGACATGTATCCCAGCTTTCTAAATCCTTAACTCAGGAAATCAACATCTTATCAGGGTTATCATTCAGACCACACATTATCAAGTGCTTGTTTATGCATATCTTGCCTTAATGACAGAAAGATCTGATGACCTGACTTCCCTCCACGTAGTAGGCGTTTCTTGCACGGGCTGGTTTTGAATAGAACCTACTAGCCCAAACTTTCTCTGTTTCAAAGCTGAGAGGGAATTTTGCCTGAGCAAGTACGAGAAAGAATGACATGACTATATTTTCTCAGGGTATAATACATAGTATAAAGCATACCTGATAATAACTCTTCACCCCCAGGTTCCAAGCAGCAACTACTCAAATTAGTTGTGTGCTCTGACCAAGAAGAGTTTACTTTAATATAATGGCAATGATTCATTTATCATCTGTAAGATGAATATTTCCTCAAACTGTAAATATTGGGTAATTTTTGAGCATTTTTCCTAAAGATCTGTGAAATAAATCTTGTATATAATGGCAATAAACATTTAAATGAAAGGTGGTGTCCCTACTTTGTCATCTTGTAGAGGTTTGGCCTTGGCTGGGTGCCAGGTGCCCACTACGGCACTCTATCACTCCCCTTCTCTGTGGGGTAGGGGAGAGAATAAGATGGAAAACAACTCGTAGGGTGAGATAAAAGCAGTTTACCAATAGGAAAAAAAAAAAAGAGGGAACAAAGCAAGCGTTTGCACGTGCAAGCAGAAAGAGAAGTTAAACTCTACTTCCCATCAGCGAGCGATGTTCGGACACTTCCCGGGAAGCAGGGTCTCATCACGCATACTGGTTCCTCTGGAAGGCAGACATTTCAGAGCAACAAATGCCCCCACCTTCCTCCTCTCTCCCTGGACTTTTATATCTGAGTTGACGTCATATGGTATGGAATATCCCTTTGGTTGATTGGGGTCAGCTGGCCTGGTTGTGTCCCGTCCCGGGATCTTGCCCACTCCCAGCCCTCCTGATGGGGGAAGGAGTGTCAGAGGGACAGCACTGCTCAGCAGTAGCCAAAACACTGGCGTGTTATCAACACCCTTCCAGCTACCAGTGCAAAGCACAGCACTGTGAGGGCTGCTGAGGGAAAGGTGAACTCTCTCTTGGTCAGACCCAATACACATCTTCACTCCAGTTTAGAGACACGGAGAAGAGAGGAAGGTGAAATGCCAGCGAAATTTTTACTGGGTGGTTCCCATGTGATGCAAGATTCCTTGGGAAGCAGGGTGGTAGGTGGTGCACACTGAAGTGTTCTCATGGCTACCATGGGAAATTAGAGTAGTAAGATTCACAGACCAGGCTGCACACCAATGACTCTTGGAACCTATACTTTTTCTGTGTACACGCCTCTACCACAATATATGAATCTTAATAAAAAAGGTTTTATCTGAAGTTCAGTGGTGGTTCTCAGTTAATTTTTTCTGTTTGGCAACATTCTGATTTATTATCTATTTTATATGTAGTTAATAATACTAATAATACTAATACAAAAAAACCCCACAACAGCAACAGCAAACACTCAGGAAAACCTTCTACTTTTATAGCTTCCAGGCTGTGAAGTTAGTATAGTAGCAGTTCTGTATCCCTCTTGTGAAAAAGCCACCAGGATATGGAACAGCTGAACTCTTCTGCTGGGAGTAGGTTCACAGAGAAGAAAGAACGTTCAAGTCTTGTATTTTGCTTTATTTTCTATTTTTATTTTAATTATCCTTCTGATTTTTTTTTTCAGAATGCAGAAAATCTACAAATGATTGTATTTTTGCTTTGAAAATAAATAAATCCAAAAATTGCTTGCTCTGGAAGCTTTATGCCCTTAATTTCTGATTATATTGAAAATTAATTTTAAAAAAAAAAAGTTTCACTGCTCAAAAAGACACGACGAAAACAACCAGAAATCAGTCTGAAAGGATTTATCTTGTGTTCATACAAAGGTGACGTGAACTACAGCTGTGGCTGCAGAATCCCTCAATAACATTTTCAGGTCTTCAATCAAATGAGCAAGAACTTGAAGGCCGTTGCTGGCTCCCTTCTCTTTCTGAAGTGTGTATTGAGACTTGCATAGGGTTTTCTTATATTCTTCACCATGCACACTAGATGTATAACAGCTTTTTTGCAACCTTGGACTGTTCTCAATGCCCTGGCCACCTACGCTGAGCAATAAGGGGATGAAATTGAAGAAGCTTTTTAGCTTTTATAGCTTATTGATTTTTGTATTTTCAGATGTATTAGAGCAATTTTTCAAACGTATCCGCCTTACCTTGATATCTTGAGTGTGAAGAGAGGATTTCACATTTATTAGCTTTGCTTTGCTGAAAAAAATACAGCAGTAGAAGTACTTTTGTGTTATCTCAGGGATATAAATGGTTTTGGTCTTAAAAAAAAAAAAAATCAATTCTCAGAATAAAATCCAAAGCTTGTGTGCAAGTGTTACATAAAAAGCAGACAACAAGGAATGCACTTTCCCAAGTAGGTAACAAAGATGGGTTTTAAAAGTGCAGTCCTGAATTGCAGTTGAACTCAATGAAGCTCAATACTTCCCAAATAGGAAAGTTCTATCTTAATGGAGAGCATATAATACGGTAAATACTTTTTTTATTATCTCTAATCAACCGTGACAGCATTAGAAAAAGAATGCGGGAGAAAAGTCTTCTTCAACAGGAGTACTATTTTCTCAGATCGCAGGCAATAAAATTATGTGTGAGTTGTTTCATTATAAGAATTTTTATTTCATTAGGTGATCTGAATTTTTAAGCAGTATAAACAGGAAATTCTAATACTACAAAAAAAGTACATGTCAACTGGCCCAAGAATTCAAAAAAGGAATTCAGCTATGTTTCTGTTTCAAGAGATTTATATTTATTTCTTCCATAGAATTCATATCCAGTGATAACTGTGACTACATCCATTCTACTGTAATGATCTGTTTTACCCCATTTTACAATATTTCCATCACCTCCTAACTGCTTCATAATGCAAATGATTTTGGCTTTGTGCTCCTTTGTAATTTTTTTCATCTCAAACTAAGAATGTACACTTCAAGTTATTTAAATAGCTCTTATATGAGGGCTGTATAAACTCTTTTTGCATAAATGTTCCTCCTCAAGGGAGGAACAGGAAAAGCAAATCTGTAATTTCCATATTATAACACTTAGTTTTGCAGTATGCAATTTATCCCCGAAAAAAAGAAGTTCCAACTGTACTTCTGGGGCTGACGTGGCACTCTTGACAACGCCTTCCTGTCTAGGCAATTGAAAGAGAACACTTTTAAAGGGTAAACAAAGCAAACTATTTTAAAATTAAGTTATTACAGATAAGAAAATAAGAGGCTTTATATTATCTTATTTCCAAGTCTTTTCCTGATTAATCTGCAATTGACGCATGTCAGAAGTTCCATTAATGAATGCCCAAATAGTAAATCCATATTAGAGAGCCTCATTTCAAAAAGCATCTTATTCTTTCACATGTTTGGATGTTTTTGGTACCTGATTGAAACTATTACTTATTGAAATTCTAAGTAATATTTTCTGAGGAATTACACAAACTCATGGGCAAATACTGTCTATATGAACTTTTATCCAGTCAGACTATGATCTATGATATGCAAATGCAAAATGTAAGTACAGTTTAGAGTGTAAAAGGTTTCCACACTTCTCCTGGAGGTTATAAAATCACTTTGTAAGTCAATTCATGACAAGGTCTTATTGTACCATGTGGAGAAGTGGTTTTAAAGCAGGTAAGGTTTCTCATGTCACACCTCCATGACTTTCACTAGCCACAGAAGGTCTCTTGCTGGCAATTACAATGACCATTCACCATCCTTTCCCTAGAAGGAAACCTGACTTAATGCATATTGTGAAGGACCTCCTTTCTTTAAAAAGTAGAGTAACCAGTGGAAATGATACAGCGAATGATAACTAGTACACAGGTATTTGCTGCTCTAGTAGAATCCCAAGCTCTAAGTTAGGTTTCTTGCTTTGTATGAAAATATGCAGGAAAAGTTAGGCTTCTGGCCATTGAATATACATATTACCTGTGTATTGAGCAGGGTCAGCCTAAAATAAACAATATAAAAATGTTGCAAAATTGTGTATCTTATGTTGAAAATTCAGATATTTCTGTGCGTTCTTAGTTCTTAATAATTGGTTGCTGCAGCCCAAATCCTTTTGGGGAAGGGGAGGGAAAAACCCAAATTTGTGTAGCTGATCCTTCTACTGAAGTAGAAATAAGAAATAGCTAAATGTACTTTTTATACTTTCAAGCACAGTCTTGAGATCAGGTCTTTGGATTTTAGGGCAGTGATTTAAATCTTTGACTGCATTTAAATCTTTGACTTTTGCAGAGAAAGCCCAAGTGTCTGGATCTTTCTAAGAAATTTCAACTCCTTTTTTGCATCTGTACAGTCATTTTTGATTGTTTCCTTTTTTGTTGGATTTGGTTTTGGTTTTTTTTTTTAATTTCCCAGAAATATTTTAAAAGTTTTTGGTTTAGAATGAAAATGAAAAAGAGAAAAGGAATGTTGGCACCTTTATATGAAACAGTAAGGGAGCAAAGCCATAAAGAAATCCTATCTAGTAATGAAGAATCTTCTCTGCAGCATGCCTGGAACAATAAGTCAAAAAACAATAAGAAAAAAAAAGTCAGCACTTCTGTAATCCTATAGTTCCAAACGTATTGAATAATGGGGGTTTTTTTGGTCTTGGAGGGTTTTTTGTGTCTTTGGTTGGTTGATTTGTTGGTTTTCTATTGTTTTTTGAGGGGGAGGGGCTTGTTTGCATTTTAAGTAAGAGAAAATAAATAAATGTATTCAAGCAAACTTAATAATTGTTAGGACTGGAAGGAAGAGAGTACCCTTTACTAAGTAATCTGATTCTCTAAGTGTGACCCAACATTCTGTATTTACCCCATTTGCCTCTGGAGCCCTCTGACCAAGGTCTTACCCTTCTGAAACTGCTTAAGGGATGAAATCATTGTACATTCATTCCAAAATTGAATTTTAGTGAACTAAAATCTCGGTGGAATAAGATTTACCTCTCATTTACCCTTAAAACAGGAGGGTTATGTACTTGCATCTGTTCACTGATTTTTGAAAACTACAGAGCAAATGCCAATAAGAAAGCTTGGTACTAGTCTTCAGGTTTTTTTTTTCTTTATTAACAAGTTGTACTGCTTACTTATATTTCACTTAATATATTATTTAAATACAGTTGAGTTCATATAGATGTAGCTTGACCCCTCAGTATGTAAAATATACTCAAATTTTTTTACAGAATTGTGTTAGGAGATGTAAATTGTGAAGATATGTGAATGATTTTTTAGTGCGTCAATACAATTCTGTGCGTTTCTGTTACATCCTGGCTTTATGATCTGTACTACTAGCTTGATTGTTTTAGCTATATAGCATTCAAATATGCTAACTTTTATTTATACAAATATGTGCTTTTTATTAACTTTTCTGTGTATAGAGTCTATACTGTATTTAAGAGCCCTTATTTAAGGGTCAAATAATATGTTTCAGAGGGAGCAATAAACCCGATGTGATATTGTTTTTATCTCGTTTCTCTCTCCTTCTTCCTTATTTATTTCTTGTATAAGAAAATGAACAGGAAAACGAAGAATCTCTGGAACATATTATTTTCATCACTCTGTAATAGACAAGGTAATGCAACACACTGCCTGGAGAAAGGATTTTCTTTATGGTAGGTGGAGTTGTGAATCATATATAAAACAGTTTGATACATATATGAAGTAAATGATACAAAGAAAGAAAGAGAAGTGAATTTAACTTCCAGAAGTCATGTGGTGTACGAGTCAGAAGTGAACGGGAAGTCCTCTATTTTTTTATTCACACTGGTAATTCTGTGAAGAAGAGATGAATTCCACCAAATGCAGTAGAGCACATATTTTCTCTCTCTCTCTGATTAAGTATATTTTCATAATGAAATCCATTTTTAAGAAAAAGTCTTTAACAAAAGATTCTTTATAACTTAAAAAAAACCTTTTAAAAAATATTGGCCTTCATTAATACCTATTCTTGATTTTATATTCAGTCACAGTATAAAATTTTTGTTGATTCTCTTAGCCTTTTAGGTTAACTATAGACCATCTTTGTATAATAATATTTTAATTAAATGATGTGATTCTGTAACAATCGTATAACATTTCAATTTTATAGACATGAATAAATACAAATACTCACCTCAGGTTTTTATACTTATATAAATAAGTATAAAAAGGTTTTTTAAAAACCTCAGGTTTTATCTTATAGAAATATGAGATTTTATGGCCAACAAATTTTTTCCTGATTTGCTGATTTTCACTGAGATAATAGAGAAAACAAATATTAAAAATGAATGAGTTCTTCAGAGTGTAGCAGGAACCTCTTCAGTCATCAGCCACTAAAGCACATTCAGTCTGGCAGGCAACACAACTCAGTAAATTAATGATCTAAGTTGATGAACTAAAATCCTTTTCTTATGCATCAAAGCATGAAAAGGTAAAGTTATCAATTTATATTTACTTGTTGCTTATATGGAATAAATAAGCTGTCATTCTAAATAAGATTTTGAAGCCAGCTGATTTATCAACCTATAATCAAAATAGCTAAATATTCTCAAAGCTGAGGAAGTTATAATATTCATTTCAGGTTCAGATTTAAAAACATAAATTAAAAGTTCAAGGACATAATTTCAGAAATACCAGACAATTTTAATCACGGGGTTTTGGCTGATCCTGAAATTGACTCTTTTAGATACAGAATTTGGCCCAAACTTTGCAATGCATCATCTTTGAGTCTAGTATAAGACTAGACTATATAAGAAGCACTCTATTAAAATAAATGGTGCATTTTACTTCTCACCCTAACAGAACTATTGATAACAAAAGAGAAAAAAAGTGAGTAGTGCTAACATCATCAAGAAAAATAATTTATGATTTTAATTAATTTTGATTTTTTAATCAATTTTGGTTTTTGGGTAATAAGTTTCTAACCTGTTTATTAGTTGATCTAGTGCTTTCATTAGCTTTAGTGCTTTCAATTGTTTTAAACTATGATTTCATGCACAGAGAGTTAGAATGAATACAAAAACACAGCAATTTAAAACTGAGGAAGCGAGAACAATAAAATCCTTGGATATAGTAAGTTCATGTCATAATTGCAGTGAATTTAATCATTAATGTTAATTAAATATTAAGAGAAAACCTCACAGTTATCTAGAAAGCCATTAGACAAAGAACACAAATTCATCCAAAAATGAAAGCACAGAAACAGGGAAGTGTGGATTTTTTATTGTCTTTATTGAAACTTATATCAGGAAGGTTTAGGAAGTAATTTCTAGGAAATTGCTTCCAAATGGTTGATTTTTTTTTCCCCCGCGAAATTGTCAATTTTCTGTATGGAATCCTTCATCTTATAATTGAATTCACCAGCTTTTATATTTACTATGAAGTTTTGTTTTCCAGAATGGCAAAACTAGCAGATGATAACCACCACAGACACCAGAAAAATCTTTAATTTCCTCTGCTTTGATGCTGAGACAGAATTGTGAGTCAAGTTATTTATTCCTGTCATATCCAGAAAAAAAAATTACAAATTACTAAAATTTATTTGTAAATCAACTCTGTCTTTAAGATAAAGAAACTGAGACTGACCTGTAAGAATAACTGTCAGCTAAGACATAAAATAATTGTGTAGAGCAATACACCTTAACTTTCCTTTTGTTACCAAGTGAGGTGTAATTCAATGTTCAATTCACTTCACTAATTCTTCACATTATTCTATTTCTAAATAGGTGAAAAATACTTTTTTCCAGCTTTGTTCCACTTCTGCTTCATTTACATCTACATTCATTGTTTGGTGGATCATTAGAAACTCATAGTGTAGTGGATGGCCTGCAAAAGTGGTTTAACTTTGCATAATATAATGACTTCTGACATGCTAGACAGAGCCAGTACTTCCGATTTTTGCTCTTTGTGTGGCTAGAAATAAATTTAGGCAACTAGACCTTAAATTGCCACCTACAACAACTTCTTCATACAACAACTACCTACCAATTTCCTGATTTGCCTTCTGTTGGGGTCTTTGTCTTTTCTAGATAACAAGAGGGTATTTTGTATTAATATTTCATTAATAGATAAAATTAAAATCACACTTGAAGGACAGCCTGCCATTCAGGAGTATCTGGACAACCTTGAGAAGTAGGTCCATGGGAATCTCTAGAGTTTTAACAAGATCTGGTGCTGGTGCTACCCCTGCATCTTTGTCTTTCCCTCAATTTCTGTTTCAACCAATTGTTTTTACACAAATGTGCTCAAAAAGAAAAAATTAGGAACAATTGCCCTTGACAGACCATTTGGTGAAGGTCTGAATAATAATTTGCATTAAACCCTCTCAAGTCTCTCAATAAAGGCCTCCCATAAATAGACACTGATTGGATACTTAAATACAAAAACCTTATTAGGTAATACATAAATACCCTCCACGGATGAGAACATATTTACAGAAACAGATTTTGAACTTGAAATCTACATCTCATTATAATGATCACTTAATTAATTTAGGTTTGCAGCTATGATAAATTTTCTTTTATTATTTCTCGGAAAGAATGTAATACCAAACTTTCTAATTTCCACACTAATATAGAGGAAATTAATTTCTGTATAATATTGCTATTACTTTTCCATAACTAATAATAAAAATTAATGGAAACAAAGACTATATAAATCTATTAGACTTTTTGGTTGGCTTGCTATATATTAAGATCACATATGATCCTGTGTTGGGGTAGGCACTGTCTGTGTTGAACTTCTGCATTGAGACAGGGAAACAAATTCAGAAAAACTCCATTGCCATATCAGTTGATGAAAATTGCATTGGATAACGACAGGATTGTCCTTAAAACCCTTCACTCCTGCCTCCTTAATCTGTTCAAGTTTATATCTCTGGTTGACCTTGGAGAATAAACATTATACAACTTCACCATTAGCATTACAGATCTGATTAGTAGACCTTTACTGCTTCCACCGATCCCCAGACATTTAATTTCTGTTGATTCTCTTTCTGTCATACTGCCTATTTAGCAATATTACCTCCAGCCAAGGAGGGCTGATAAGAAAGAGAGAAGTCAGATTCCATCTTAGGGATCTAATCAAAATCTAAATCTAAATCAAAATCTAAGCCTAAGTAAGAATCTAATGAACTTAAATCTAATAAATAATGTAATTAGACTCCCAAAGTAATTGTTCACTGTCAGACGCACTCTGTATGTTTCACAGCTAATCTATGAAATAGATTCCATCCAGAGTAATTTAATGTTTTGTGGGACTGTTCTTAAGAAGACTTCAAACCTTTTGACTCAGAGCACGAGGGTTTTTTTTTCTATAAGAATAGGTTTGGACTTTATGCCAGTCATATATTAACAATATATGATGTTATTTCTTTCTTAGTGTTAATGAAACACTAAGACATATTGATAAATCACTGATACACCTTAAAATGTCAAGATTTTCTTCCCTTACTATGGGACAATTTTAAAATATTTTAGATCTGTTTCTTCCCAATAGTTTAAAAAATGTGCTATTAACTTTTTCTAAGGCTCCTTATCAAATGTCTACCCACTAAAGAGTAGAAAGTAGGGCTCCTGCAGTTGTAGAAAGAGATTGTGTCTGACTCTACAAGTTGGGAACTGCACTCAACTCCTTCATAACCAGTTAGTTTCTGTGATGCTTTCTTTTCCCATGGCTCCCAAACAAACTGTTCTCAACTAGTTCAAATTTAATAATAAAGTAAAATTGCTTCCAATGTTATCAAAATCTTAAAAATTGTTTTCAAAAAAATAAAAAGGATTATGTGTGAGTTTTATCACTTTTTCGATGGTGACCTCAAGAAGATTTTTAAAGCTAGGTGACTTTTTTTAAAAAGGGATATTATTTCTCAGTTATACACAATTATGCGTTCCAATGTGGGTGCTTGGGACACCTGGAAATTGTGAGATCTCTAGAAAATAAAGTTCAGTGTAGATGAACTGCAAAAAACCAAAACTACTGAAAATGCTATGAAAGAAGAATATTTTGTCAAATAAAGAATTCCATAGTCCTAATTTATAGACTTTCTCATGAGAGAGAAAAAAATTATTATTACTTCTGCTCAAACTAAAGAACAAGTTACTTCAAATTTTGTTAAAGCTGATCTGAGAAGAATAACAGAACAACATGCACTTCCATGTGGCATTGTGGTAGCCAGAACTATTTTTTTCATAATAAACTAAAAGATGAAAATCATATGTCTCTCTTTCCTAAAATATCAGCTCTGAACAACAGAAGTATCTTCTATTCTACTACATAATTTTATACTTCCCTTTATATAAAAAAGCTGCATATGAATCCCACTTTATTCAGTAAGGCCAGATAGAAATCTATCAAGCAGTTCCACTTGAGGAACGATTTGAAATTCAGTTCTTTTTATTGTCATAATTAACAGACATATTTGGATAACACTCAGGATTGAAAAGAGGAAATGTTTTGATTGTTTCAATTATTCCACTATCATAAATTTGTTTTAGTAATCTTTTAATATGAAACAGAAGCTCACAGGAAGCACACCTTCATTGGCAAATAGAACTCCTGAGCAAGCAAAAAGGTCAGTGATTTATTTGGACTGGTAAGCGCCAAAAAATCCTACAAAATTTTCTTGAGCAGACAAGTCCTTCTGCACTTTGTACCTATGCATGAGATCCTATTTGAGATTTGAGTTCCTGTCAAACTTCACACAGAACTACGATTTTGAAGGCCTGTAAGGCTGTCCAGCCAACTTAGAATTTAATACTTTTCTTTTTTTTTTTTATCTAAAAAGACAGTTAAAATTACTCCAACCCATCAGTCATCATCAAATATTGTCCCTTTGACATAGGGTACAAGTGAGTAGAAAGAGAGTAAGATCTGGTATATGCCAGCTGGAGCTAGTTATAAATTTTTATTGAAAGACCTTGAAGTATGTCCACATACAGAACCAAGTAGAAAAAAAAAATAAAAACATACCGCATTTGAAGTTTTAAAAGGATCACATTATAGGCTGTGTTCAAAAAGCTTTAATTATATATCTATATATAAATTAGCATTACTCAAATTCTAAGTCCTTCTTGCTAACTATACTGAGAAAATTGAGGCAAATTTCAAGACAGCATTCTTCTTGAACATATTAATTAAGAAAAAAAACTAAAAAAGATTTTCTATTTCCAAATTCTCTATTTTTCCAAACAGTTTCATAGTTCTTGTTTAGGACTTGGTCTTTTGGATATTTGATTTCTCTGTGGCTGAATAGGATTATACCTACTTCTTACCTTCCTGTTTTAATCAGCAAGGTTGGCTGGTTTTTTACTGTTTTTGAAAAAGCACCATGCCAATCCACACGTTAACACTCTTTGCCTGGCACTAGTTCTGACACTATGAGCAACTTGTGCCATAAAATGTCTGCTGGAGTGAGCACCTTGTGTAAACAGAAAAAAAGGATAAATCTCAATAGCTTGGCATTGAACTATTCAAGCTAGTTAGCTTGAGGAGGTTCTGAACAGGTATAAACAGACTTCACATGACACCTGAAGTACTCTGTATTAAGTGTTTGCTTTTGCAGTGGAGTTACTGCTGGGGTGAACAGGAATTATTTCTGATCAAAAAAAAGAAATATAAATACAACAAATAAATTTACACTTTGCAGGTCTATTCTACTAAGTCACACTTTAAAGACCAATATTTTTACTTGAATTTAGTCCTTAGCTTTTTTTCATTCCAGAGACATATCAAATGAAATTAAAATGATTAGATTATAGCAAATCTTACCCTCTGTATCCTATCAAGTTATAAGCATGTGTTATGAATTACCATAGGAAATACTGCACACAGGATAATAATTCCAATAGGGGCATCTTCCACAAATGTCCCACCACTTTTCTACTTTATTTATTATTAATATTTAGGAAAATAGATACAGAATCCAAAGCCCTTCCCCAAGAAATTAACTGTGCTTTGCTGCTCAGAGCAGGACCTTGGATCATTAATGGACAATCAAGTCTCTGTTGACCTTCACTGATTTATTGCCTATTATTATGTTAAAACTGGAATTCTTTGAATTGTTACTCACTATGTACTGTACTGCTACAACTGAAGGAATAAAGTGATACAAGACCAGTTTGACTTGTATATAGCATCATAAAGGGAAGCTATTCGAAATTTCTTATATTTTTTTGTCTTAGAGAAAAGGTGAACTGAATCACTGGCTTTCAGTTAGAAGTTTTTAATTTGATGTCATATACAAGCCAGTATCTATTTCTTTGTCAACAAATTAATTTTTTTTTTTAGGTAATTCCATGGAAAAAGAAATCAGTAATACTGGAAGCCATCATCAGGTGTAATCCTGCCATTATTGGATAGGCTTGGAAATAAATTCTGAAAAATAAATATGCAAAGTTGAAAAACTGGTCTTCAGATTTGGTCTATTGTACCTTCTCACTGCTGTTGGTATGATCGATTATTCTGTTCCCTATGTCCTTGTCACTGGCAAGAAGAACTTTTGTTTTATTTTGTAAAAAAACCCTTTCACAAGCCACAGACTCAGAGAGGGAAGACATCATCTGCCAGTCAAATAAATACACTAAGAAAGTATCATGGTTTATTGCTGTGAATCTTTTACTGTGCAAAAGTTTATCTTACTCTTCTCCTTTTTGATAGATTTTTTTTTGTGTCTGACACCTAATTTCTACTAGCTGAATACTAAACTACCCCTTCCCCTGCTGCTTTGTAACAGATAAAGAGGAGGAACTGATTTGTTTTTTTTTCATAAATGATATAAGAAAGTCAAACTCCGCTAAAATAAATACAGTTTTTAAGTTAATATTGGAGCTTAGTGTTGCACCACCCTCTTACAGAGAATCAATTTCATGACATGGTATTCTATAAACACCAGAGGAAACTCTTGGATACCTCATTTAACTTGTCAATGATCTTCAGCCTGATATAATGCTCAACTTAACTTAAATTTTTCTGAATAATGTTTCTAGCATATTCTTAGAATTTTCTTTTCTAATATATTGTGTTTGAAAGCAGAACATATGTTGCAGCCATCTGTGTTTACTACTTTTTAAAATGGTGTCCCTATTCCATTACACTGGAAGGTCATATTTAAAAATTATAATTGGGTTTTTTCCCCCACCACTTTGTTGCTCTTTGTTGTGATGTCACAGGACAGTCATGATAAGTTGGCAGCTTCTTCCTTCACTATTTTATAAAATGCATGGTGGAAAAATTGTGCTTGTATGAGCAAGTAGAAGCAGAGGAAAGGAAGAGTGTAGTGCTGTGAAGACATCAAAAAGCCCCCTAGCAAAGAAGGAAGCAGCAAACTGTGAATTTAGTTCAGGTTTGGAGCTTAATGGTTTGTGGAGAACCTTCACTGTCCAGCTGGATGTCTGAGTGACACAGAAAAAGAATCCTTCTCTCAGGAGGGAAAAAAATCTCTGTTGAAGTCTTGATAAGGACCTAGCTACTTCATTTCCTACAACTCGATGAAACTGAAATGTTTAGTCCAAGTCACTGCTTAGATTTCCCCATAATATACCTTTAACTTTAACCCTAAACCTTGCTTATCCCTACCCTTAAATCTAACCTCCTGCGAAGGTAAAGGGAAACTAAACGAATTAGAGCTTTTCTTACATTTGGTGTAGCAGTGTTCTGCATGAGAGTGAAGGTATTTAACATTCGCCATTCAGGTGATGGCAGTGCAAGTTGTTAATACTCATTGAATAGGTCTTACAAAACAAACTGAACACATTCTAAAACCACTTCATCCCCAATAAATCTGTATTTCTGTTTTGCTTTCAAGTCATGCTTTATTAAGTTCTCAATGCACATAACAATTTCTAAGGTATTTATCTTTTGGAGATCTGTGAACTATAGGAGTGCTATTAACCTAGTCTAGAGATAAGAATTGAAGTATAATGAATCTATTATTGAGTTTAACTTGCATGTCTATGTTAAAGGCTACTCTGAACTGAGTTGCCAAACATTGTACTGTCATCATAACCACTGAATTCTTTTTCTCTATACCAAAAGAAACACATTGAGAATACGATAACTATTTCTTTAACACTATAGAAAATCCATAATTTCTACCATTAATGAATGCAGTTGGATTTTAAGTAATGAATAGCAGTTAAACACAGCATTTTCTCTAGAGAAGATAGCAGATAAGAGAGAGAGAGCAAAAAAATATTTTGTGTAATTTTCAGTGTGTTTTTTTGTTTTCATTTTTTTCTTTGTTTGTTTGTGTACTTATGGAAAGGGTATTGCCTGACCTGAGATAAGGGAAACCAGGAGGCAGTGTCTGTTTTCTCCATGTTCAATGATAAGAAAAAAAGCACGCTCAGTGGTATTTATTATAATAGAAAGCACAATTCTGCTGTTCCATTCTAATAGCACTGTTTCAATCTCAGCAAGTTGAAACACATCCAAGACTTGTTTACATCATGATGTGGCACATTATAAAATATGAATTCTGGTTTGTGCTTTCAAATAGTGAAGGGCCTGAGTCAGAAATACCAGGCTTTGTGTACTGAACAATAAAAGAAAGCACATTTTACTGAACCCTCCTACCTTTAGGGTAAATCTATTACACGTGCCATCTGTTTTCTTCAGCTCCACAAGTGACTTGAAAATATTTTCTCTATTTCGTTAGTGGACATGGAGCAAAATGTATGGCAGAAAACAACAGAAATGGTGTTTGTGTATAGGAATCTCAAACAATTGGCCTTGTATAATGCACACACTATCGAAGCTGAAGATTCATTCATATAGAGCAGTATTTCTTGTTTAAAAGTAAAGTGGGCTGGAATAACCTTAATGTGCTGTTGGGCAAATTCTACTGTGTCACATCAGTCATTTTTTATCTTGCCAAGTGGACTCATGAATTTCAGCAAGAGATAACACTAACATATCATAGTCTTAGAAGCAGAACTCACATTAATTGACAGGATCCTGTTTGGAATATTTCCATTAAGCTATATGTGTGTTTGCAATACATTCATTCTGCAGTTAGATTAAACATAAATATAGAAAAGCAAAGTAAAAAATTATTCTTCTAAAGAGACAGTGTTATCATCTTCAAATTTTTGTAGACCTCTTCATTGACATTTATTAACATAAGTTATCCTACTGAAACTACATTTTAATTGCTATTAATTGAGATGGGAAGACTGAAAAGGAACTGATCTTTGTTTTTATTAAGTCTTATGGTAGCAGAACTCAGAGTTGTATTTGACAATGATATAAATTCTTCTTTTGACAGAGATTTTCCTCTGTCAAAAAAAAAAAAAGGAGGGAGATGTTTTCACATAATGTGAAGTACTATTCATTTTTTTAAAATTATATTTATTTACACAATATAATTTAATAAATTATACTTATTTATACAAGAAGATAATAATACATCGAGAGCTTATACATGTTATAATTTTCACCATAAATCACAGTTACATGATGTCTCGAACAGAAAAGTTACACTGGTAGGCTGGGCTCTAGTTTTTCCTGAATTCCCTCTTACCAATTGTTGACATTGTGAGCTCTACTGACAATTAGCAGTCAATTGAAACTGAATAAGCTCTCTGAATAAGAAAGGCTTAATCTAGTTTCTAAAGTCAAGGCTTCAGAAAGCTTCCCTCTTCTAATTAAAATCCTCCCTTTTTAGTGCCTCCCATCCCACAGTCTCAGCAGAATCCATTTATACTCTACATGGCAGGCTCAGAGAGGACCATGACCACCATTGCCAAAATATCCTTATGGACACTGAGCAGCCCTATTGTCTTCAAAGTGCATGAAACCTGCAGAACCCTACATCCTAAAACCATGCTGAACATGGGGTGTGCAAGTTCATGTCAAGCCCTAAGCTTCTGAAGAACTATAGTCATACTTAATTTTATTAATTTTATCCAAATCCACTGTGTTTAGATGAATTGTTAATGCTCAGATTTAATATGGTTTTAAATTTTTTTTCATGTATGAAACACTGGATAAATAAGTTGATTTAAGCAATTAAAGGTCAGATTTTATTCCAGTCTCGGTTAGTCACATTCTCACTTAGGCTCAGATCATGCAGTACTCTAAGAGATGAGCTGTGAAGCTACTACTTAGATCTGATCAATTTTTTTTTAAATTATGTCTATGGTAAATTTAAGGTGATTTTTAAGTGGAAGGTTCATTTGCCAATAAAGAGATATGATACTTAAGAAATAGAAACCATATTCATTGCACTTTTTCAAATTAATCCTATAGTCATAGCTACATGTCTGTAACAGACATTTGTAACATAAATGTACTTTCCACATATTTGATCAGCAGAAAATGCTACTGGTTTAGCATTTGGAATACAAATAGAACAGACTGTTCCAGCAGAATTACAATGTTTAGGAAAAACGAAACCAAACTTTTACTCTGAGATTGATTCAGTTCAGGCAAATATTATTCCTCAATTATAATCACTGACTACTGATTATAAATACAAGGCGTTTTTGTTTCTAATTTTTTGGTTTTGTTTTGATGTGTTATTCTAATGTCCCAATATCTTGGAATAAATGGCAATCTGTATTGGTTTTAATGTAATAGTTGTTCCAATAATTTTTTCTTGCAACAAAATATTTCAACCCTTTTACTTTATACTTTGCTCTCTCCATTTTATTTAAGATAGTGAAGAGTAATTTTACTAAACAATATTCTCCAGCCAGTGTGTTTCCATCTCCTTTCCATGTTCTCCTTCTCCATAGTAAGAAACAGACAATGCTTTGCAAAGTTAAAATTATCCTTCTCTCTCTTTCATTTTCTGGGGATTTTGAGGTGGTTTTTTTTTTTGTTTGCTTATCATTTTGGGGTTTTTTTTGTGGATAAATGTAGATTTTTTGGGGGGATTAATGTGTAAAATCCTACAGAAAAGCTCAGATTGTCACAGAGGCCAACTACATTAATACATTTTATAAATGATTTTCTGGTTCTTCTGTTATTTGGCAACAACATTCTGCACTTGGGTTCTCATTTCGGGCTTGCTCAGGTATGCAATATACTGCATATTTATATTTAATAAGGAATATTTTCCACTCTTGGCAGTACTTAGTAAGTTACTGAACGCTGTGTAGATTAAACAAGTTCCATTTTGCAAATGGTTTTGAGTTTTCTACATCTGGCTTCATGTCAGATAAGGTACAAACAAAAAGTTTTAAATGCTCTGAGAAAGAAAATTCTGAACAAATTTTTATGTTGTAAGAAACTATTATTTTATTTTATTTTCATCCAAGAAAATAAAATTTCATTAGATTTTTCCAGTAGGTTCTAATAAAGCTTTTTATGTTGTTATTTATCTTTATAGATACTGAAATAGGTCATCTTAGCAAAAGCAAAAAAAATGTAAAACTCATTAGCTTATATCTTTAATTCTGAAAGTGTGAAACAAGATGTCACAGCCATTATCAGAAGTTTTCAGTCCAGTCTGTTTCACACTGAATAAAAATATATTCCTTATTTCTAACCTAATGTATCTTCCTTTTGATTTGTTTTGCTTTTTTTCTGGCATTCTGAGAGGCCATCTGCTACTAGATTTTTGTACCTTAGAGGCTGTGAATCTTCAGTTGAATAAATTAAAACTTTTAATTTTAAACCAAAACTATTCTGTTCTGTCACAGCTAAGACAGTGTCATATTTCTTCTTTCTTTTTTAATTTAGTGATCTCTTGAACATTTATTAGCTATCTATTTTGCTTTTGTCAACCATTCTTCCCACCTTAACAGAATATTAAATATTTACACTAATTTTGTTTCAGAATTATTTCTCTTAAATACATAATAAACGATCCTACAAACCAACTAAAGTTAACCAACTGTTACCAACTGAAGTTTCACTCTATTAGTATTTTTATGTTTGCTTCAAAATCTGGAAAATTAGGCCAAAATTCTTGGTACATTCAGATCAATAGTGGTCCTTTGTTTGCACATGACTAATTGAATACTCTCCTGAGTATCCCTTTTCTGCAAAATCTGATGCAAAATTATGCTGTGTGTTTTCTACTAGAAGAAAATGTTTAGAGTTTCTGGAAACTTCAAGGGTGTTTTAACATTTTTTACAAAAGTACATCTGACTACTGGTGTGAGATAAAAATTAAGCTGAAACTGTTGATGGATTTGGTTTATAAATGATCAGTGAAATTCATTCTTAAAATGGTCTTTTCAGATAAAACATTTTCTTATTCTATAGAAGAAAAATTCTATCCAAAATTAATAAAAAATAAGACTAAATCTGCTCTTAGAGAAGGATAAAATCTAGCACTCCTTCCAATCTCATACAAGATGTTTGTGAAGGCTTCTGAGATATGCTGCCTGTTCAATATTTCTCTTGCTCATTTTTGGCTTTCTGCTGTTAAAGTAAGGGATCTTACAAGAGAATTGTTGTTAAAGAATGGAAAAATACATTCTTTTTTTTCAGCCTAGCTTTTCTCAAAATCAAGGTGCTTCTATCTGAAATATAGAATATTGATATATTAAATGGTGTTAATATGGTATATTAAATATTGTTTTCTAATTCTATACCAGGAAAATTAATTCAATATTTAGCTATTTGTATTTTTTTCACCTTATGCTTATTTTCCTCAGTACTGGGACAATTTCCAGACCGTCTGAATTTAAACTGGCAAATGAATCTTAGAAAATTATGGTATACAACAACCAGAGAAAATGTCATTTTAACTGGTGAAGTGCATTGTATCCTGTCTTTATGACCAAATGATGGTCATATATGGTCATATGGAATGATCAAAATAAGAAAATATACATTTCAGCCACCTGACTGGTGTTTCAAATAGTGACCACACTCAAAACAACTAAAAAAAACCCAACCAAAACCCTTTTACTCTTAAAAAGCAAAACAGAACCAAACAAGGCAAACTCTTACCTATCTAAACTTTAACTAGCTTCACATTTAGGATTTATTATTGCTATATTTTGTGATGCCACATTTTTCTCTACCAAAATAACATGGATTATAATATCTAATTTTCATAAAATTTGCATATAGAAAAATGCCATATCCATGTGTAAATTCTTAAATGAATTTTTATTAATGGCACAGTTTACTGAATAAAGAGTGAGCCAGTTGGCAAATATTTTATTTGATCTCTACAAAAACTTGTATTATAGCATACAGAAATAGATTCTGGATTTTGTGATTATGAATGCCTTGGGTGAACTGATTTTTTAAAGCCAGTACATTTCTTGTATGAGAGATATATCTTTAGATTCTGGGGATAGTCATAGATTTTATTATGTTTATAATTAATTTAAAATGAAGTATCATTTTTGGGTGTATGGTATAGAGTTTAAAGTGACATAATAACAAACATTTTAATATCAGTCTTATGGCATTTATCTAAAAGAGACAATGACCTTCATTCAGGTTTATTGACCAAATAAGTTGAAATCACTAATAATTCCTAAGAGCAGAACTTAGCAGGTAACTTTTTCAGAAAGTAATATGTCTTTGTTTAATTATGCAATGTCATTATTATTTAAAACTGCTGATTACTGAGTAAAGCTTAAAGCTGTATCTACAAAATAGGCATTTTCAGCTTGTTAAAATTGACATGACTGAAAACAAGACTGATTAGAAAGAGAAAAACTAGATTCAAGAAGGGAATAAATTGATTTGATTTTGATAACCAAATTGATTTTGCTGTCATCTGAAACTGGTATGTAACAATAGCTATTTAAAATATTCTGTGTTTCTGGAGAAATTCAACAATGCGAATTAGTCTATGTTTTCTATTTGAAAGGCAAAATCACTATTTTACACATTTCATCTCAGTTTTCCATAGTCATGTTTTTAAAATATCATACATAACTGATGCCACATATTGTTTTTTCATTTACAAACATTTAGTTGCTGTTTATCTTTCATAAAGGATGTGATCTAACTTCCAAACTTGGAAATCTCTAAACTTCTCTTTTCACTATGGAGAAGCTGATATTTTCTGATCATCTTCTAAGTTCTCTTACAAAAATATTTCATTACTTACAAAATACATGGGAAAGAAGGAAATTCTACTACTAAAACCACTCACCAGGGCAATGGCAACATGGAACAACCCAGAAAACTCAGTAATTTTTCTAGTCTTTGTAAGTCAGTTTTCATCTTTAGCAACACCAGTTCAATCACAATCCAGCTAGATTTGAACAGAAGTTAAAACTTGATGCCACTGGCCTATTCCATTTCCTCATGAATTATTGGAAAACAGGAACTCCTCCTAAACACCAGAGATCCTGTAGGGCTAATGGAAAGGATCCAACCAGACTGAGCTAGGGAGCTGACTTCACACCCCAAGTGTATCTGTGCACCCCACACTTCCTTTCCCACAAATGTGATGGTGAAGCATTTGTGCTAATCCTAGTTGTGGAAATAGTTTGTTCATGTTTTCAGCCTTTACCATAGCAGATGAGAATTTGGGATACTAATTTATTATATTGAAAAACATTATAATAGCAAAAATTCTTAAATTAATTGATTAATTTAAAAATTATTCACTTTGTCTGAGAGAAAAACATGATCTAAGGAATGTTTAGCAGTCATTCTGAGAGAAAGTAAATTCATAAGTCAAATTATTCATAATTAGGTAATAGAAGATAAGAATTCATAATCACAGGAATATTTATGAGAAAACTTCTGGTAATTGTTTTACAATTATGATTGATTAAATAGATTCTACAAGAAAGGGTACTTAAATGAAATTCAGGTTTTAGGAGATTATTGTTCTTGCTTGTAATTCTAGAAGTGGATCTACTAAGTTCTAATGGGTTCAATGTCATCTGTGTTCCTACTGATCAAGTTGATAAAAATGAAAATTGTTCTAGACGAAATATATATTTTTGAGGGCAAAGTTTCAGAATTGGTGAGTGTGTTACAATATAGATGTAATTCACAATATCTAATCATGCTACAAATGGTACTAAACCATATACACGCAAAATGGATGATTTTATAGAAGTTATCAAAATTCACTACCAAAACCTATTTTGAAATATGTATTTTTATGACACTCTAAAAATCTAAAGAAATGCAATTCATTTATTTGTACTGTTGTTAAAGTTGTATGTACTTAATAAAAAACAACGCAGTGTCAAGTACTGGAAGAAGCTGTCTGTGCAAGTTGTTGAATCACTACCCCTGGAGGTATTTAGAAAATGTGCAGGCATGGTACTTAGGTACATGGTTTAGTTGTGGACTTGCAATGTTAGGTTTTTGGTTGGACTCTGTGATTATAAAGGTCTTTTACAATCTTAATAATTCTATGAAACACATGATTTCTGTGAAACACATTAAACAATTTCTTGTGATAGGTGAAGGAGCTGATTGTGTTGATTGGCTACATACGAACTTAACACAGTCCTCAAGCTTATCAGCCTTCAAGTAAAATAGCTAGAACTTACCAAAAAAAATAGTGGTGAGGATGGGATAATAGCTTGACTTTTACCAGCTACCACTTTTTTTCTAGTTTAAGTCTGAGAAGTTCTAAAAATATTGTAGGAGACATGCATGCCTTAGTTGCTTATCATGACTGAAGCTCACATGCAGCTTCTGCAGACCAAAACATCAGTGACAGCGATGTAATAACTCTGTTATAACTACACCTCATCTCTTCCAATATTACAATCATAGAACAACCTGAGTTGGAAGGAGCCCAAAATGGTCATCGAAACTCAACTGATGGCCCTACAGACAGCCCAAAGAATCCAAGCACGTGCCTGAGAGCATAGTCCAAATGCTCTTGAACTCTGTCAGGCTAGTGCTGTGAGCACATCTGTGGAGAGCCTGTTCCAAAGCCCAGCCACCCTCTGGGTGAAGAACTTTTTTTCTAGTTTTCAACATGAACCTCCCCTGACACAACCTCAGGCCATTCCCTGGGATCCTGTCACTGGTCACCCCAGAGAAGAGATCAGTGTCTGACCGTGCTCCTCCCCTCACAAGGAGGTTTTAGACTTCAATGATGTCTCTCCTCAGTCTCCTCTTCTCGAGGCTGAACAGACCAAGTGACCTCAGCTGATCCTCATAAACTCATACACTCATACACTCAGCCACTCCCCCCAGCCCCTTCCTCAACCTCGTGGCCCTTCTTTGGTCACCCTCTGATATCTTGTTGTCCTTTTTATCTTGTGGTGCCCAAAACTGCCCCCAGCACTCGAGGTGAGGCCGCCTCAGTGGGAGCAGAGCGGGACAATCCCCTCCCTGGCCCGGCTGGCCATGCTGGGCCTGATGCCCCCCAGGGCACGCTTGGCCCTCCTGGCTGCCAGGGCACTGCTCACTCATGTTCAGCTTGCCTGTGACCAGGATATTCAGTTCTCTTCATGCAGAGCTGCTCTCTACCTTCTCATTTCCCTGTACATACATCCAGAGTGGAAATATTTTGAAGGAGTGAGGTTCATGCAAGTAAGAGTGCCTATACAATGCATTTATGCAGTTGGCTGTAATTTCAGAGAGCTCATGCCTAAAGCATGGACATCTCTGGAGTACCTAGCCTGGCTCAAAAAAAAAACTAGTGGAAAAACAAATACAAAACCAAAAGCAGAACAGAGAAAGAAATATAACCGAGAAATAACTTTTTGGGTCTTAAATATCCTTAACATTTAAAAGTTATATGGAAGAAGACAGACATGAAGGAATGCTGTGTGATTGTTACTGAAAATTCAAAATTCTCTGTTAATAAATGCATAGTACATTTAGCACAGAAGCAGAGGTTCACTTTTCCTCTGTCATGCAGCTGCACAGTGAAAAACACTGTATATGGTATTTTCACTTCAAATGTAAAGCACTCTTCATTTTAGAAAAGAGACTTCACTTCGAAAACATAATTAACCTAAAGCAAATCCAAAAGTTTTGAATCCAGACCTTGGTTATAAAAGGTGGGAAGTATTTTGTTTAGGTTTTTCTGTATTTTAGGAGAAACTGGAACAATTATAAAGATTGAACTACATTGCCGATGGACAACAAAACTGGTGTATTAATCTTTACTAAATATCGGTACATCTAAGATAACTTTGGTTTTGAATTGTTTCATGGTATGTCTTGGAGGTTTCATAAAGTTTTCCTAAACTTCATTAAGGTTTGTTAAGATATTCTGTCACAGTAGACGTTATGATTTATTTTCCTAGAGAGTTTTTGCATTGGTTCTTTCCTCTTCCTTTCTCATACATTTATTTGCTTTTCTTCCTCCCAGTCCTATCTGTTGATCACCCTGTGGCATCACCCTAAGAATTCTATTTCTTCATGGAGTTTTACCTCAACTCCCATTGGGATGTCTTTTATGCTGAAATACTCATATGTGTGAAAACAGTTTCAGAGATTTTTGCAATGCTAATTTAAACTCCAAAAAGAGAAGCACTCACCACATACACAGCTCTTCTTCCTCGATTTTGGGGTATCATACTGAAAATTACTTTTGCAAATGTAAACGTAATGTAATTCTTCTTCTGCGCTGAAAGAAAATGATAAGTGGATGAATATATAAACTCATCTGCATGCAGGCATACTCTCATACAAAATCACTACTGTTACACTGTCAATCTAAATTAGGGCACTTGAGATTAAAGTTAGGTGATTTTGTTTGCACTTTCTTACAGCATTAGAAATGGCAGATGCAGGATTATTAGCATACAGAACTAATCTGTTCACTCAAATGCCCATGAAGAAGATAGAAAAGCCATATTTAAATAACACAAAATAGCAGAAAAGGTAGTCTTTAGTCCTTTGTTAAAGATGTGGAAAACTATTTGTAATTTTCATTATGATAATGACAGCATCAGCTAGATTCTGTCGTGTTTTCTTTTTTTTTTTTTCTGCTAAACATATTTATAAGTTTTTTCATTTGAATCATTAATGCAATTAGCCCTTCCTAGGAATATTAACCCACTAACAAATTGAGAGAGGCATTCTTAGGCCCATCACTCAATTAAAAATTGGCATGGGATGCTTTTTAAATAAAAATTATTTAGTGCATTTTGGTGCAATTTCTCATCCATTTTATTGGAAGCAGATGTAATAAACAATTACTCTCCTTGCATAACATACCACAAAAACCACTAATTGTAGTAATAATAATATGATAGGATGAAGTGTAAATATATGATATTGCTACTATTACAAGATCTCACATTTCTAGTGAAGCCTCTTTTAAAAGCCTTTAAAATATCCAGTCCAGAAATTTCGATTTTAAAAAACTACAGAATTAGAAGTGTGAGAAACTTCTATACACTCTAAAGACCACTTCAACTCCTGGAATATAATTTGGCAGAATTTGATGAGCTTGGAAGCTTTCTGATTAAAGATGTCCTGAACCATGTGTTGTTCTCTCTCTTCCAATTTTTTGTACATTCTTATTTCTACAATATCATTTTTTCCCATCTGCCCTTCTAAAGTGTGCAACATCATGCTGCATCAATATTTTAGTGTATAATCATTGAAACAATGTAAAATTTCATTACAAATTTTGAGATCTGGCTTCTGATAATTAATTAATTAACTGAACTATTCTATAATAATTAATTAAATGAATGCTTATATAACTATATTCATTTGAGGATTGTCCTGAAAAGTATTTGTTTATTACAGTGAGATAATTAGGGAAGATCAAGGAGATTGTGATTAACATTAGGGAACTTGTTAACCGGAATATGACAGCAGAGCAAATCCTCTGGAGAGTAAAAATCAGCTACAAACGATATATGATCCTGATGAGTGAAAAGAAAGAAATTTTGGGTTTAATTAGGGGGTTTTCTCTGAACTTTAATGGTTAAAACCTCCAATTGAGATCAAATATATATGTAGGAAGAGTCTTTTATTCTTTGATACTAAATTGCTTAAAATCTGAGGTAAATAAGATAAAAGCAGTGAATGTACCAAAACATTAACAAGAAACGGCAGTATTCATATACACAAGTTACCTCCTCACTAGAAGACACAGAAAAATAGGTTGGAGAGTGAAGAGGATGCCTAGTATCAAACTTTGGTTTATGTGAGGGACTAAATTGCCTGTGGCAATGGAGGAATAATGGAAGAAATAATGTGTTTAATGAAACACCTGGTCTCAGGATGTCATAGAAAACCATTCCTTTTTTTCTTTCTTTTTTTTTCTTCTTTTTTTTTCTTCTTTTTTTTTAAGGGAGAGTATAGGTAGGCAAAAAGGTTATTGCTTTTTCTCTGTAATTGAAAAGGAGGTTACACAAAAGAAAAAAAAAGGGGAGAAAAAAGGAATATAGGGAGCAGAGCTTAGAGGATGAGGAGTACTCTACTGAAAGTGAGCCTGTGGACTTACTGGTAAAAAAATGATGAGGACAATAATAGCTTGTTTAAGTTATCAGAACAGCTTTCTGTTTGCTGCTTACCAAGGTATGTGTTCAGTCTTGCCATCTGGCTGTTTTAGTCACCTATACAATTTGATGTTTTACTTTGCTCCAGTTTGGCAAAATTCAGCCTGTACAGAACAGGTATAACAGCCTTTCAAGTTCAAAAGAAGGAATATGTCAGACTTTAATGTGAAGCACCTCAGAAGATATATCATCCCACTACCATCCCCTGTACTGCTCTCCATTCATTATTGTAAAATTCAGAACCTACAGTCCTAAATTAGTGAAAGTGATTGTGGTTCTCTGTCTCTGTATTCACAACTGTTTTAAGAGAGAACTGACAATCATAGAGCAAAGCATACAGCAATATAGACCACTGCACAAATTTTCTAGGCTTGTGACAATGTCTTTGCAAACTATCTGATGTATACCCTATCTGGTTCAGGAGGGAAGTGACAGAGATGCTTTGGTGGGCACCTGGTACCCAAGTTAACAACTGTTAACTCAGCACCACTTTCACCCTTAAGCAATATCCCCAAAGTGCCACATCCACATAATTTTTGAACACTATCAGGGATGGCGATTCCACCAATTCACTAAGCAGATGGTTCTAATGCCTGACCAGCCTTTTAGAGAATAAATTTTCCCAGATATCTAATCTAAACCTTCCTTGGTACAACTTAAGGCCATTTCCTCTTTTCCTGTCACTGGTCGGCTGGGAGAAGAGCCTGACCCCCGCCTGGCCACACCCTCCTCTCAGGCAACTCTAGAGATGATAATGTACCCCCTGAGCCTCCTTTCCTCCAGTCTAAAAACCTCCATCTCCCTCAGGCACTCCTCATCAGACTTGGGCTCCAGACCCTTCCCCAGCTCTGTTGCCCTTCACTGGACACACTCCAGCACCTCAATTGTCTTTGTTGTAGTGAAAGGCCCAAATCAGACACAGCACTCGAGCTGAGGCCTCACCAGCGCCCAGCACAGGGGGACGGTCACTGCCCAGGTCCTGCTGGCCACTCTATTGCTGACTCAGACCAGGTGCCATTGGCCTTCCTGGCCACCTGGGCACAGCTGGCTCATGTTCAGCCACTGTTGACCAGCATCCCTAGGCCCGGCAGTTTTCCAGCCACTTTGGCCCAGCCTGTAGCACTTCCTGGGGCTGTTGTGATCCAAGGGCAGGACCCAGCATTCAGATGAGGTCTACAACTCACAAGATCAGCATATCTCAATATCCCAAAGGTAATATGAATGAGTCAAATCAGATAATGGTAAATATATATCCATTTCAGAAGAGTGAAAATGGTAAAAATTATACTTTGTTGTGGCATGATGTTATGGGAACTGTGGCAGAATTAATGCTGTGGCAGAATCTTTTCTAAAACTACTTTACTTCAAATGCATGGAGAATTCTTTCAATTCAGTGTTTTCTAGTCAATGAATTCTTGCCTTTTGTATCTTTAAATGGCAGGGGGTGAAATATGTTCTAGTCACAGTGATATGAATTTTTCACTATTGCATTGTTCTAGTCTCTTTCAGATGAGGAACTTGTATAATTCAGGAGCAATCACAGCTCACTTTATAAAACAGGTTTTACCCTAAAAGGCTTTATGGTTGTTGTTTGATCTAAATAGTAGAAGAGGAGTGTGGTCTAAAGAGAGAAAGGAATAAATCTTTGTACAACATAATAGAACAAATAAGAGGAAAGCGTCAGATCATGGAAATCTGCGCTTCCACCCTTCAACTCAGGACCCAGAGAGGGGAAGCTCATGGTAAATGTAAACTGCTGCTCTTGCTTTAATAGAAATTTTTCTGATGTGCAACAGCTGAAAGAACAGGGATAAGTGGAGTATGATGATAGGAAAAAAAGGGAACAGAACCAAAAAACAAAATACATGGAATGAAGTAGGAGATTTTGTGGGAACAGAAGAAGAAGGATTTATGACAGCACAGAATCCAGTTTTAAAAGAGTGTCTCTGAAAGCATGCCACTGAATAAATTTCAAGTTTTCAAGTAAATAATGTCATTTTGAAAATTTGATATAGACCCTGAAGACTCAGTTAATGCTAAACTTGTATCACAAATACATACCATATATTTATAAAATATAAAATAATTACTAAAGAAATTGAAGTCCCTAACAAAAATAATAAAGTTATGTTTATTAGATATCTTTAGCACAAAAGGTCCTTTGTATTGACTGAAACCATGGTATTTAGGCTATAAATCAAACTGCTGCATTAAGGTATCACACATAATCTAATCTATAACTTAATAGACATTTACCTCTTCTGTGATTTACTCAATTATTGAAATGTTAAAAGAACAATACAGTTTTTAATTAACTGGGGATATAGCTTATTACAAGAATGACAATCATATCTCAGTTGTTGTTTCAACTGAGTAACTAACTTCTATGGCATTCTTTTATTTCATTATGTAGTCAGAAAGTCATGCCACAGGTATCTCTTTACTGTATATCACTGGAAAAATCTTTTTCTTGTTTAATTGCATTCTTCTAAAAAACTCTGTCAACCCAAATCATTTTGAGATTAAGGCAGTATTATAACTATTGATTCAGCTACATTAGACAATATGCACATTTGTGTATTCTTGATCTCCAGTAGAATGGTTTATTTTATCACAGCTGGCATGTTTTCTAGGTAAAAAATCATAGTGACATGGTAATAAAAAGTGAAACATGACAGTGGCAAAAGAAAGCATTCATTTCTATGTAGGTTGATGTTCCATTGGTAATAAGACAGCTGGGAACACCAATAATTTTCTAATAATGGCACATTTGTGCAGCTAACAAATTCTCAACTCCTTAATTAAGTTAAATGATGCTCTTCTCATAATTATGATCTTTAAAATATATGTGACATTTGTTGATATTTTTTAAGTAATGTTAAACAGATGAATAGTACTGCAAGCAAAATCCTTAGAAAAAGGTAATTTAATTTCATCAGTAGAGTTTGGGTTTTTTTTTTTTTTTAACTCCTTGATGAGAGATATGAAGGAAACAGCTGCAAAGTAACAGATAAATTCATACATAATGTATTTGAATCACCAATTTTATTGCTGATGCATTTAAAGATAAGGAAGAGTTTGCTAGGAAATAGATCACTGTCTGAAGGTTCAAGAAACCTATATTTGAAGTGGTTCAAGACTGCTGCTGACCTGCTTTGCAATTTGAAAGTCACTTTCCTTCTCTTCCCTTCAGCATCTCTTGTCACTTGGGCAAGCTTCAGCTGCCTAAGTCATTTGAGACTCCCTAGAGTGCTTCTCTTGGCTTGCAGAGGGACAGGTTTATGACAAGATCTGGGTGAATTCTGCCAGCTCCATGCTGATATCTTAGATGTACCAACATGTCTTAATGACATCTGTGTTAAGGCAGCAGCACTGAGGCTTAGGTGTCTTTGAGAATCCTGTGTACTGCTGCAGCAATTTATCTATGTGACTAACACCAGAACATATTCAGTAGTTGTTCTGGCAGGAAATAGTAAAAATCATAAGGACACAGATAAGTTTTTAATACATTAAAAATTGTTTGTTGTGATAAACTTTTGTGTAAAATAGTTTCCTCTAATCTGCTAATAATATCCTGCAGTCAGAGATACATATTCAAAAGCAAGGCTGTTAAGTCTCAGAAAAATTAATTATTTTATTAATGAAGTGGCAGAAAACAGCTAACTTCCAGAAATCAAAGTTTTCTTCTCTGGTGGTTTGACAGAAGAGAAGGAGCTGGGACTTCATCTATGTAGAGGAGATTTTCTTCTTTTTTATGTGATCAATTTGTTTCATGAAATAAAAACAGAAATAATCTTTATCTAGACAATTTTTCAAGTAAGATTTACTCAATATTTAGTAAGCAGTCTCACTTGAAAATTGTGTTTCTTTTTAAACAGACATTTTGCCATCTGTGTCCTCACTGGGACCTTATTATACGTTATTGCTCATTTTTCCTTAGTGCAGGGTTACATTCACAAATTGTTAGTTCTTTTATTAAACATAAACTGTCACCATTCTTTCACTGTGTGTTTGGAAAAAAAACCCTTTCTTCTCCTCCCCGTATTGATTTTCCTGTATCCAAAGCCATAGATATCTTCATCCAAAGAATTTATCACAGAGGGAAAATACTATATACCAATATAGATATGCTTCTTTTTTCTTGCAGATCATGTATGTGGCCTTTAAGGTGGGGAGAATCACAAAGCAAAGCTGAACAGTTTGGCCAGCCTGAAGACTCACAAGGTGGTGCTTCTGCTCTAGAAGAGACACAGATGCCCATCTCTGTGCATTTTATTAGCATACTTTTAACTGAGTACATTTTAAAATTATCTTGAATTTACAGATTACCTTTCTGTCCAGGATTCTGTATGAATTAAAAAAACTTCAGGGAATTAAAAAAAAAAAAAAAATTTCATTCTGACAGTATCCAAAGACAGACTCAATGATCCTTACAAAAGTATTTATAAGTGCTTTCTTTGTTAAAGAAGTAAACCCTGATGATCAGATCAGAGTTGCATTTTCTTATTCCCTATCTGTGAGCTGTGATCTCAAATAAATAGAGAATAAACCCAAAATCTTTCAATACTGAAGTACTTGAAAATTGTCTGTGTCAGGTACAACCATAGTACAGTGTTATATTATCTCAAGCTATTTTAAAGGCAATTCATCAGCTGACTTACTTGATTTAAAAGTGTAGTTATCGGCTTTATTCTATAGGTCTGTCACTTGAGATTTGTTTACATAACCTACCTATGTTACTCTTTAATGCTACAAAGCAGAAAGATTTAATTTATTTTTGTGTAGTGTGTGTTTGCTTATTCACAGAGCAGTCTACCCTATATGTTGCATATTGCCTTATTCATTGGTGTACAGTGTTTTATCCTGCCAGAGGATCTGTCTAAAATCCAAAAGGCACCATAATGTGACATTATAGTCCTCATCTGTATTTTAGATAGATGAGTTTGCTTTCGTAGAGTATCTTGGAAAGAGTAAAATTATTGCATCAGATTATTAATATGGAAACTAATAGAAACTACAGTACCAAGCACTTCTAAATTACACCTAGGAATATCCATCTGTTTTAACTCCTTTTCTGGGTTTAGTTAAGAAAAAAAATTTATTTTGTACTAAGCTTTAAGAAGATTTTCAAGGTGATATACTAATATAAGATTTTGGTGAAAGAAGTTAAACAATACAGGCAGAATCTCTAAAAGGACCCCCAGCTCATAATCTTGATATTGGCTGTGGATATTGAAGAAGCTGCTGTCCTTTACATATTGCAGTGACTTACACAGTGAATGAGCTGGTAAAACAGTCAGGGTATTTTTAATTTTTTCCTTTATGTTGTGATCTTACACACATTGAAAGCCAAATTTTAATTTTAAACACAAATGGGTGATTAATCTGCAATTATTTTGGCATTGTTGTTTAAGTTATGTCATCAGACAACCAGTTAATGCCCCATAAGTGTATGAAAGCATTAAATGATTAGCATAATGAAGTGTTGATGAGAATAATAGACAATGATAAAATAAGCATCTAAGTTGAATAACAAAAAATACAGAGATGCTAAGTGGAGGTGGGGAGGAAAAATCCTTTTAACTGGTCGTAATGGTTATTAATATTTGATTCTATGCATAAGAAGTAAACAAGAACACTCACATTGATTCATCTAACATAGTTAGATTTCTTCCTGCTGAAGAATTTTCAGTGACAATTCTATGCACTGATGGAAAATTGGTAAAGTTATTTTTACTTTATATAGAAAGTATTCAGATCCAGAAAAGTTTAGGAGTATGCCTGTCAGTCACAGAAAGATGAGAAGAAAACAGTCAGCAACAAAAGACGTTCTTTAAGAGCACAACATGTCACGTCACTTTACAAAAGAGGTGGTGGTACACAGACAAAGTGAAACCACATTTTAAGAAATACAACATTGTATGCAACAATTTTCTCATTAAAAATTTTTGATAGGTCTCTGCTAAACCAGAAAAATGTATTGAGCAGCATTCACAGAATGACAGAATGGTTGAGGTTAGAAGGGGCCTCTGGCCATCATATGCTGCACCTCTCCTGCTAATGCACATCCACCTCCACCTAGTTGCCCAGGATGGGCTTTCTTATCTGTATGGTTTTTCTATACCTACGAGGAGGAATGCTCCATCACCACTCTGGGCAAGCTGTGTCAGTACTCAAGTCATGGTCAGAGTGTAAAGTATTTACTCATGTTCAGCAGGAACCTCCTGTCCTTCAGGTTGTGCTCGTTGCCTCTGGACACCATTAAAAACATGCTGGCTCCATCCTCCTTGACACCCTCCCTTCATGCATTTACATATGTTGATGAAATCTGTCTGATCCTTTTTTTCTCCAGGCAGAACAATTCCATCCCTCACAGTTTTTCTTAAGAGAAGAGACTCCTAAATGTATCTACGTCCCTTCATTGAAATTTCTCCAGTATGTCCATATCTTCATAGATTTTGGGGGTATGTCCTGAATTTTCTGTATTCCAGCATTTGCCAAGCCCTTGAACAGTCTTTGGGGTTTTCCAGCCACGAGATCACTCAGGAATGCCACAGATTCATCTCAAACTCATGTTGCAGCTGTAATCAGCCTTTGTGTTTCTCCAGGAAGAGAAGTACAAATAAGCTTTCTATCTATCCCCCTAGTTCAGACAGAATAGTTAACTGTTTATGAAAAATCAACTTTTCTTGGAAGATTACAGGTTGTTGACAGTAATCCTAATGAAAAAAAAATAATTGAAAAAAAGGATTGCTAACATTGTCCTTTGTTCTGAGTAAAAACTGGACCATGGAAGCCAGGTTAGAGAGTCACGTATTTTGTGAAAAGAGAAGCTTCTTTAGGCATAGTGAGCAACAGATTTTGTGATTTTGGTTTATAGTTAGGGAGACTGTCATTCAGAGAGACTTATACATGTTTGCTGGTGAGAGAAGTGTCACAGGTTGCAGCTGACCACGCTATCAAAGTATCTATATCTGCTGAATTATGAATTTGTGTTTAATGAATATCAAACAACTAACAGCAGCATCAGAGGAATAGCAGGAACTGGGGAGTAAAGGAAAAGGACTAAATTCTGGTAGAGGATGAGAATGAATTGCCTTCATTTAATTATCAATACCCTTAGTAGTAAAATGATCCATGTGTATGTCGTTTAGTTACTTATGTAGTGAAAGCAGCATTTCCCTATACGTAAGCAATTGTCATGGTTTAACCCCAGCCAGCAACTAAGCCCCACACAGCCACTCACTTTACCCTCGTGGGATAGGAGAGAGAATCAAAAGAGTAAAAATGAGAGAACTCATGGGCTGAGATACAGACAGTTTAATAGGCAAGGCAAAAGCCACACACACAGGTAAAGCAAAATAAGGAATTAATTAACACCTTCCCGTGTGCAGGCAGTTCTTCAGGTGTTCCCAGGAGAGCAGGAGTTCCTCATGTGTGACTTGGGAAGACAAACTCTCCCTCTAAACATCATCTTCCTTCCTTCTTCTCCCCCCGGCTTTGTATGTGGAGCATGATGTCATATGGCCTGGAATATACCTTTGGTCAGTTGGGATCAGCCGTCCTGGCTCTGTCCCCTCCGAATTCCTCATGCACTCCCAACCTGCTCACTGATGGGCTGAGAAACTGGAAAACCCTTGGCTCTGTGCAAGCCCTGCTCAGCAATAACTGAAACATCCCTTTGTTATCAACACTCTTTCCAGCACAAATCCAAACCACAGCCCAGTATTAGCCACTATGAAGAAAATTAATTCTATCCCACCCCAAAACTGCACATGAAATATATTTATTCTGCACTGCATCTGTGCAGAAATTTTTGAAAGAAAATCACTGGTGCCTTCTAGCAAAGACATGAGTATTTTGATTTGACTGCAACTATATGAATTCTATTGTTCAGTTCTAATTAAATCTTCCCCTAAGACTATTATTGGCTGTTAATCCCTGATAGACATAAGTATGAAAATGATTTTATTACACTAGAAAGGTTTTTCTTTTTGTTTGTTTTGATTTCCTTTTATGACTCAGGATTGCCTATAGTCCTCTGAAAAGTCTTCATGCAAAAGCAAGGAAATAAATAATATTAAAATAGCAACCAACACAAAACCTATAAGTTCAGTAAAAAGAATGTGAACTTGGGATAAGGAAACCCTAAATGACACTCAGATGAAAGCATATATGTTGATATAAACTGGAATTACCAATAAAAGACAATGAAAAATCTGGAGTTGATATAAAGGTAAAAATCAAGATCCTCTATAAAAAAAAAAAATAAGACTGGATTTTAACCATTCCTAAAAAATTGGTTTGAATGTGTTAGACAATAGTAAATTGGGTGTAAGACTCTCCCAGAAATTTCAGTACTGTTGAAATTTGCATGTTTTTCTGAAAAGTTTTAGTTTTGACATCTTGTAACAATGCTAATATTCAGCTAGTAAAATTATTGATATCACTGGCAAATTATCCTAATTTCATAAAGACTACAACTTCATCTGCATGATAACTGATACGAAAATGTTGTACTTCAACACTACAAATGAATCTTGTATTTTCTACATAGGTGACATTATATTAGCCTAACTATTGCAATTCAGTTGCCAGAGTTTGTAAATAGTGATGCCATGTGTAAAAATAATACATTAAGAGATTATACACATTTGTTTAAGACTATCTCATCCTCTTTTTTCTGAAATAGTATGCGGAGATCAAATGACTATTTTTTTGTTTAACTTTGAAGACAAAATTAAGAATTTCAAAATGAATTAATTTTAGAAAATTAAAAATAAATATCATGCTAAGGTTGTATTAAGTTTGATATTTTTATCATTCTGTAAAATAAAGAATTATAACTTTTTAATGAAACATCAAAACTGTTTGGTATTTGATATTATTAAAGAGGGTTTTTTTTGCCAAGTACTTTGACTAATAAGGAATTCAGAACAGGGTTTGTGAAATATGCACTTTGTTTCTTGAATATAAGAGCAAAGATAGATTGAAAGAAATAATACAATGTTGTTTTGTTCGTCCCATGAAAATAAGGTTCTTTGGCCCCAGTAATGGATGAAATAGCTCAGAACAAAATGCCCACAGCCACAGCTCTTATAGAGGTGTGGTTACAACACACTCTAGGCTATGCACAAATTTTAAAGGAGTAACATAGTTAATTGTGGTACTGAATGCAGCTGAGCAAACAATAAGAACTAGAAATCTGAGAAGCAATGGAATTCTTCAAGATGACAACAGAGACATACACCCTCTTCCAATGTTTAACTTGTCTGTCTATGTAGACAGATAGAATTCCACAACTCCACAATAAGTGTTTGAACAGTACATGATGAAGTGTTAAAAAAAAAAAGATGAATTAATTACTGCTAGTTTTCCTCCTTCTGTATTTAAAAATATTGCTTATTAATTTAAAATTTTATAGTGTTATTAACAAAAAGTTTAGTCACAGATATTGCAGCATTCTTCAAGATTTATTTAAAAACTAGCAAAAAAAATTGATTAAAAGCTTAGTTGAGGTTTCAATTGATTAAAAAGAAGTAAACATGAATGCCTGGTTAGGTGACATTGTTTTGTTTGACTTTCATCTCTTCTAGTATCTTTGCTTATTAATAGCAGAATAATAACCACACTGTTGCCTTCTACTTTTTTCCAATGTACAAAAATTTGCAAATATTTCTAGCTAGGTTTTATCTAATATTGAAAAGATGCTCTGCGGTAATGAGATGTCAGTTTTAGAGGAGTTTTATGCAACAGACAGATGGCTGAATAGCAGAGAATCTGACAAGGTATCAGGCATTTGCTTGAACTTTTTAAAACATTCTTAACCCTTTAAGTATAGTATATGTTGTGTATTTGATAAGTTGTCATCTTGTAATGAGACAATTTAAATTTGCTTTGTAAAATTTCCATTAATAATAATTAGTTTTACATAATAATCTGATAAAATACTCCTAGGTCATTGGGCTGCATTTTTCTATTCATTTTTCTATTTCTGTCATCTATCTACTAATTAACAAAACCTAGCAATTAAAAAGTTCAATATCAACATATTTCATCCACCATCTGTATTATATCTCTGTATCTACTGGTGTTTGTGACAGAAATGTTGATTCATACCAACATGAAATAGTTGAGGTACAAGGTAATTTGAACAAGAAAATTTGCGTAAATGTACTTCAGGCTTGACTTGGCTGCTGGAATTTTAATCTACATGTTAATAAGAGAAGGCTAAATGATAGCAGGTACTGCAGCTTTACCTTAATAAAGGTAAAGAACACATATCTGGGTGGCATTTATTAAGGCCCTGGTTAGAAAAGGAGAAAAGCTGTGATTTTGGGCAATGGAGTATTTAAATTATTCTGGTCCTGTAATTTTAATTTTTGAAAAGATAATAATATAAAAACTTTCAAGGTTTCAGCTTCCTAACTTCCCAAATTAAGAAGTTGAGTTTTTAATAATAAACACTAGGGGCAACCCTAAAATAGAGATTTTAGGTTGAAGTACATTTTTTTCTGCCTTTTGACGAAGAAAGACTTAATTTTAATTTATTTATTTATTTATTTTTGTATACATGCACTTAATTTAATTAAGTTTAGGCTGAAATTTAATTTTCCATTTTTTTTTTTCCGGAAAGAGTCAGGGGGACCACATTGCTCTCTACAACTTCCTGAGAGGATGTTGCAGCCAGGTGGAGCTACAGACAACTCCCAGACAACTAACGGCAGGACAAAAGAACATGGACCCATGATGCATTAGAGGAATTTCAGGATGGACAACATGAGGAATTTCTTCATAGATGAGGTTTTTAGACAATGGAAGGGAGTGCCCAGGGAGGTGGTGGAGTTACCGTCCCTGGTGGTATTCAAGAAATGACTGGAAGTGGAACTTAGTGCCATGGTCTAGTTGACAAGGTGGTTATCAGTCAAGACTGAACTCAGTGATCTTAGAGGTCTTTTCCAAAGTAAAACCCATTCTGTGGTTCTGTGATCTTTCTTATAAGCCCCCTTTAAATACTGGAAAGCTGCAAAAAAGTCTCTCCAAGAATTCTGTTCTCCAGACGGAGCAGCTCCAACTCTCTCAGCCTTTCTTGACAGCACAAGCATTCCACACCTCTGATAATTTTTGTGGCCCTACTCTAGACCTGCTCCAACAGGTCCACATCTTTTCTGTGCTGAGGACTCTAGAGTTGGACACAGTACTCCAGATAGGGTCTCACAAGAGCAGAATAGAGGAGCATAATCTGCTTTCTCAAGCTGCTGGACACCCTGCTTTTGATGCAGCCCGGGGGGGAGTTGATTTTTGGGGTGGGAGAACCAATTTCCAGTTCATGTCCAGCTTGTTACCCACCCCTTCCCCCAAGTTCTTCTCCACAGGATTGCTCTCAATCCCTTCATTCCCCAGCCTGTACTGAAATCAGCAGTTGCCTCAATCTCTTGCACTTTACCTTGTTGAACCTCATCAGATTAACACAGATCCAATGCTTGATCTTGCCCAGGTTCCTTTTGATGGCGCTGCATCCTTCGGGTGTGTGAACCTCACCGCTCAGCTTGATGTCACCTACAAATTTTCTGAGGCTGCAGTTGACCCCACTGTCTGTGGCATTAATGAAGTTATTAAACAGTCCTGGTCCCAATACAGACCCATGAGGAGCACCACTTATTAGTGATCTTCATATGGACACTGAGCTGTTGACCTCTACCCCCTGGATGTGGCCATCTACCAATTCTTTACCCACTGGAGAATCTAACCTTTCAAATCCATGTCTCTCCAACCTGGAGATAAGGATAACATGGGGAACCATGTCAAAGGCCTTACAGGTGGCCAGATAGATGACATTCACAGCCCTTTCCTTGACCAGTGAAGTCACTCCATCATAGAATGCCACCATGGTGGTGAGGCAGGACTTGCCCCTGGTGAAGCCGTGCTGGTGTCTTGAGTCACCTCCCCGCCCTCCCTGTGCCATAGCAGATCTTGTAGGAGGATCTGTTCCACAAATTTTCCAGGCACAGAGGCAAGCCTGGCAGGTCAATAATTTACAAGACCCTCTTTTGTCCCCTTTTTAAAAATAAGAGCAATCTTTGCACTCATTTCTAGACAAAGAGATATCTTACCATTTCCATTGCAATGTATACCTACTTTTCAAGCACCTATTAACATTGCACAGAAACAGGGAAATAATGCCAAAAAATGTATTTGAGTTTAGCACACTTTATATAGCTAGGCTATTTTTTTTAATAAAATATGTAAAATAATTTAAAACAACCTAACTGTAACAGTGAGAGAGAGAATATTCTCTAGCATTTAGGTTTTATTAAACTACATCTATAATATGGAAAAACAAAGTGACAAACATAATTTCCTGTGTTTGAACATTTTATTTCTTCTAGCTCTGAAATATTTTCCAGTTTTATTTATGGTTTGTATTAATATAGAACATTCAAGCATAGTACAGATTCCTCAGGCTAAAGTATTACAAAACATATGCCAAAACCCAGGGGTGATCGCTATTGCTTTTTATTAATAACTCAGGTTTAAACAGGTTCCTTCTAACCTAATTACTATAAAAGCATGAAATTACAATGTCATACAAAGTACTGGAGACTTCTTTGTGTGTGCGACTGATTTTATTTGATGAAGGAGTTAATGTACTGATCTGAATCTCAAATCATCCCAGTGTTTTTCTCTTGTCATTCATTATGTATATATTATACGGAAATCTACACTATTTGCAATAGCATTACCTCACATTTCAGGCTGTGCAGTTCCTATCACAGCAGCTGCAATTACAACATTTACACAGAAATCCACTGATTCATATCAGAATGAGATGATTCTACAAGCTTTATGGTCACTCTTTTACATGATATGAACTGAATAAGAAATGAGACTTCATGTAAAGCTTGCACTCCACTGTATTGTTTATTTCAGTTCCACTTAACATAATTGGAAAAAAAGACAAAGTAAATAACAATCCCCACTCTGAACCACAAAGGTGGATCTGTAGGCCTAAGAAAGTAATAAGATTATATTAGAAGTAAAAACCAAGTATAAGTATGAGAAATTTAAAACTTTTTGATAATATTGTCACAGATGTCTCCATATTTCTACTGGAAAATACAAAAATGGCTTAAAATCACCAGAATAATTTGACACAATGTTTTGGTTTTTTTTCTTGCACCCATATGTTCTAACCAGTCTACTTTATTTTTGTTGTTTAGAATAAGGAGAATGGAAAAGTTGAATGTTATAATGTATTTCCAGGACTAGTTTGACTGCTTTAAGACAGAATATAATATTACTGCTGTTAAAGCCATTTTACAGATTGATAAAATGTCTGAGGTCATGACAAAAACAGCAACAAAAAGTAGACTTTCTGTAAAACCTGTGTAGGTGTTGCTGATATACGTGGGAATACAATATAAACAAAAAAAGAGATAATTAAAAAGACACAGGATGTTTGGTGTGTAATGGTTTTACAAGTTTAATTTTACCATAATTGTTCAAGGCAGAATGTACATGTTATTTTTGTAACGTCATTAATGATGAGAATATCTATTTATTAGCAAGTATCTATTTACTGGTTCAGCTCCCTTGCGTTCTTCAAATCCAAGTTAGAAGAAAAAGAGAGATCCCCATCCATGGTGATTTGTGGAATGAAGCTCTGAAGAAAGCCCTGAAGAGAACAGATCATGGTCCCTTGTTTCCTGAGTGAGGCAGATATGCATCCAAACATCCACCATATTTTGGAATTAAATTATTGAAATATGTTTATGATTAGATCTATGCTGTTAGAGACTGTTAGGAAGCATCTGTGATAGCTACTAAAAAGTCCATAAAATATCAAGAGGTCTTCTAATTCCCTGTGAATATCAGAAGACATTTAAATTTCTTGATGGATCCGGAGATCCTGATCTTAGCCAGGAAAACATGTGAAGCCAATTCACACATGTACTTAGAACAGTAGTCCTCTTAAGCATTGAGACGTTTACTTTGAGTTGAGATTGCACAAAACTAGATGTAAATACCCATTAATTTCACATTGTAACAGCATCCTTAGAGCATCTTAGCCTGGTACCGTTTTTCCCACTTGAAATCCTAGGTATATCTGTGTAATTGAGCTCCTTTTTAGACCTGTACTTTTGTTGCAACTTCAGCAACACCTGACCTGATTCATTTGGACATTCATGAGTAATTTTCAGCCTCAGGCCAGAACTATAGCTAGTGAACTTGTCTGTTATTACATACATAAGAATGGAGTCAGTGAGAATAAAACATTGGCATCAGGAAAAATACTAATCAAAATACTAATAAAAAATAAAACCCATCCTTCACCTCACTTATGTTTTGAATTCATAAAATAAATGGAAGAGTAAAAAATAAAAACTACCAAAAAAATACTGACCAAATGTACATATATATGTGTGCAACATTTCATATTCCATCAGCCATGTGAAAATTAAATATTGATATGATGAATAATTAATTTCTAATTGCTGAGTCTTTAAAGAGTATAGCTTAGAATACCTAATTTGCATTTTTCAATGAAGACAACATGAGTCACATCATGAAGAGGCATATCTTCACTACAGGTTTTAAAAGATGGCTGAAGTATTGAGAACCAAATGAGGAAACATAATCCAAATGTTAAAAAAAAAAAAAAAGCCATCTGTGTCTTCAAAACACAGGGAAAATATCTTTCTTTTGTAATAGTCAGACTATATATTTGGCTTTGTCAACCTAAAAATTGAGAAAAAAATTCCTTTGTGAGATTAATATTGTATTGTGGTTAATAAATGAAAAATTAAATTAATACAAAGTAGATTTTGGCTTGCTTTTACAAAATACAAGCTGAATTTTTATAAAAATCATATTTAGAATACTGAAAAGCTTAGTTTTTTTCCTTTTATAGAGATTATTTCATAGACGAAATTATACCCTGGATTTGTTTCATCCACATTGCACTTGATTGTATTTAAGAGTTATTTTCACAGAATATTTTAAATCTGTGAGATAAAAATCATTTCAAGTATTTTAGAGAAGAATAAATTCTTATTTGAAGATCAGATTATTAGAATAGGTAAGTCTCAAGATGCATTTGTCAGCCGGTTTCTTTCAGAGATGTCAAAATCAGTGGACACCTGAAGGCAAATATCTGAAACACAGCAGCATTAGTCACAATTGTAAACAAAATGCTACTGAAGTCATGTTCCCTTCAGCTTCTGCATCTTCTTCAACACTTTAATTTCCCAAACAAATAAAAATGCAGATTTGGCACCATTATATATATAATTACTTTGAATGTTTTCATTTATATCCTTTTTAACCACTACATTTGTTTATAGCTGTAATAGCTTAATATGAACAGGATCCTTATCCAGTTTTCTCTCCATGTGTCCATAATATCACAGCTCAACCAGGAATCTGGGAAGAAACCAAGAAGTGTGGACAGTCTGAGTTGAGGATCATGGTATTGCTTTCCTATTATTCTCACAGACGTGACTGTCACTATCTTCATAAATGAAGTATGGCTGTCTGGTTCTACCTTATTTTGGACTACATCTGTTGCATGCTCGTGAAATTTTCATTACAAAGAGATGCAAAATTCTGGAATATGTTTCATTTTTATGAGAGAATCACTTCACGAAAGCTAATCTTTGCTGAAGACTCTCAGATTACATTAGATATTATTGCAATGTTTGTAGCTTTATATCTGCAGAGATGAACTTAAGTAGCTGTTAATGGAGAGTGCAGAAAGAATGTCAGACAAAAACAGGGATATCACATATGAGGCACTACTAAATTCCTGAGTTTACCCATTCATGCTTTATGTAGAGTAGAAGTTGACCTATAGAGTTCTGCTCTTTCCAGTAGTCTGCCAAATCCCAGATGACAGAGGCACTTGCAAAGGAACAAAGAAAATTTATTTTCCTCAAGATTTGTTTTTTTACTGTTATGATTGAAAAGAAAAAAAAAAGGTGGACTGGTACAGATAATTCATTTGATTTAACTATGCAAGCCTGTTTATGTAAATAGTACTTTTAGAATTGTTTGCAAATAAAATTCTTTCTTTGTTGAGAAGACATATTTGTCCTCATGAACTTGGTTTGCCAGCTGCATTAAAGCTATCAAAATGTTGCTTTCATACCCTTACATCTGCAGGTACTGACTCCTGAAAAAACTGAAGAACTCTCCGGAATGAATGCACATCAAATAGCCTGGTGCTCACAACATAATAATACCAGAGGAAACTTTTGGCACCTTTGAGTGCCAGAGAAGATGTGACCTGTAAGTCAGTGCCACATCTTCTCAGACAATTGACAAATAGGGTATAAAATGGGAAAACTTTCCACAAACATTGAGCCACACCTGCTTAACACACTAGATAGCATCTTTTTACTTTCAAAAGGGGGGTTAAAGATGAGAACAATGCCACCAGGTTCCATCTGCAAGAGAGATCAAAGTAAGGGACAGGGAAAGCAAATTCTCCTTAAAGACTTGGAACTTAAAGATACAGAGGATTCTGCTTAAAATACAGAGAAATCTGCTTAAAGACACGTATAGGAAAAGAGGAAATGGCCCTCAAGCTGTGCCAGAGGAGGCTCAGGTTGGACATCAGGAGGAATTTCTTCATGGGACAGGTTTTCAAGCATTGTAATGGGTTACCCAGGGAGGTGGTGGAGTCACCACCCCTGGAGGAGTTCAGGAATTGACTGGATGTGGCACTTAGGGCTATGATCTGGTTGCTCGGGTGATGTTTGGTCAAAGGTTGGACTCAATGGCCTCAGACGTCTTTTCCAACCGAAGTGATTCTGTGATTCTGTAATTCTATGATTAGTTTTTAGTATGGTCATTTCTTTTCTCCATCTTTTCTAAGTTGCAGTGTCCATAATTGATATAAAGACATTTTGTCTTCATTCCTCCTTAAAATTAAAAAGAAAGGTGACATGACCTATTTTGTTATTGGCTGAAACTTTCATACCTTCTATGCAGGTTTCCATTTGTTGAAAGTGGTTTTAGATAGCTGGACCCATGCATTTCAGTCAATTACTGGCTTTTATCTTGCTGTTATCATAAAAGGCCATTTCTTTCTTAAATTGGTCAATTAAGGTCATGGAAATAAATGGAGAAGAGTGTACAATTTCTTAACAACACTGTCAGGATTATTCTGCCACTGCTGAAGAAACTATCATAGACTTTCTTAATGAATAGAAATAGCTTTCATCAAAGTAGATGCTCTTTCTCCATATATTTTTTTTCTTTTGGTCACAATTCAGAGTTAACTACACTGCAATTGAGTGTTTGAAAGCACTTAAAATATCCCCAATGTACTTAAAGTAGAGATCTATGTTTTTACTTATCTGTTCCATTTGTTTCAGTTTGTATAGAGTACATTATAAAATCAATTGAAGAAGTCATTTTCAGTTGAAAAGAAGCAGACTACAGGTTCATTTTTTATCAGGAGATAATGTGATAGAAGAAACAAGCAGATGGAATAAATCAATCAAAGGAAAATTATTCCAAAGCACAGAGGAAAGTTAAAGCAATGAATATGAGAAGCAAAAGGATATTAAAGTGGCTGTAGGTATTATAAGGAGTGAATAAATCCTATTCCATTCACTTAGAAAGCCTGGAAATTGCAAAAAGGCCCTTTGAAATAACAAAAGATAATGACTGTACCCACCTCTTAGGAAAGTCTGCTACCTCCCTGTGGCCCAGTAGAAAGACAAGACAAAAAACTTCCTAATCTTGTATGGCCCTTGGATTATTATCCATTATTGATTTCTCATGTAGGCAGAGACAGAGCAATCAAGAGAAGTTTCAGGGCCTTGGAACAACTGGTTTAAGGGTCAGGAGCACAACAGTGTTCTCAAATGTCAGCTGCAGGGAATGATGCTGGAAGAAACACAGAGACCAAGCAGATCAATATCTGGCTCCATGCCTGGGATCACAGCAAAATTTGGAGTATCCTGATCATGGGTCAGGATTGCTGGTGACAGACAGGCTATACCTGTCTCAAAGGAATAAAGCATCTTGGTGCAGGAGTTATCAGTGCTCATGGAAAAAGCTTTAAAATAGATTTGAAGGGGAAAGGGATGAAATCAGCCTCATTAGAGATAAGCCTGGGAGCGTCACATCAATGTTTGAGGTCTCCTATTATGGCCCTTTGGTCTGCTCCACAATGTGCTGAGCACACATTTGAAATGTACCCTCACTAGCACACACAGCAGCCTGGCCATCTCGGTGTAAGCAGAGGATGGGAATAGACATGGCAGCAAAGACAAAGGTGTTGCTAACGTATTAGAAACCACAGAAGAACCTGAGAACAGGAATTCTTATAGGAATTCAGATTTCTCCCCCTCAAAAGGTGTTAGGATCCATGGCCCAGCTGACGTGCATCTACAACCACGCACACAGTGTGGACAACAAACAGGAGGAGTTGGAAGACATTGTGCAGCTGGAAAACAGTGATATAATTACAATCATGAAAACATGGTAGAACAACTCACATAACTGGGATGCTGCAATGGGTGGCTCTAAACTCTTCAGAAAGGATAGGCAGAGAAGAGAGGGATGGGGGTAACCTTGTGTGTTAGGGAGGCTTTTGTCTGACTAGAGCTTAAAGATGGCAATGAAAATATTGAGTATTTTTGGATAAGAGTCAGGGAAAAGGCCAATAAGGCAGATATCATGGTGGGAGTCTGTTACAGACCACTCAAGCAGGATGAAGAGAGAGACGAAACATTCTGTAAGCAGCTGGACAAAGTCTCATGAACACGAGTCTTTGTTCTCATGGGGCATTTCCATTTACTAGATGTCTGCTGGTGAGGAAACAGTCCAGGAGACTCCTGGAGTGCATGAAAGATAGCTTCCTGACATGGCTGGTGAGGGAGCTAAATAGGAAAGGTACCAAAATGGACTTGCTCTTTGTGAACAGAGAATGATGTTAGATAGATTTCCAAAGACTATGATATAATGAGAAAGGAAAAGACAGAAATGTTTTCTGAAGTCTGTAAAAGCCAGAAAAGAAATCTAAAATGTACTAGATTTATTCCTCTACAATTTAAGAACTATTTATAATGTAATGCCAAAATAGTGCCAGAATTTACTTCAGTCTACTTTAGCTGCTAAATTAATGTAATAGAAAAACAGTAGTTTTCAATTTGTGTCAAAATTAATATAACAAGAAATAGGAAATGTTACTAAAGTTGTTCAAAAATAAGCTATATAGCTCTGCAATATTTAAAAGAATAATGTTACTCTAAAAAATAATCCCAATATTTTTTGAGTGAAAAAAAACTCCCAACTTTTGCTTTGCAAGTACAGAGTTTTAAAAATCATTTGTTTTTGATATATTCTTTCAATGCAATAGCTTTTCAGCTTTTCAGTATCTCTGAGAGTCATCAATATATTTCATTAAATTTTTATGTTACCTTCCAGCCATGGAAAATCTTTGATGGGACAAATACCAACATTCTTTAATGTGTTTGAGTTTTCTTGCTTCTTTCTTCCTTAAAATTTGAATTATTAAAATACTGGTATTTCAACAGAATACACTTAAAAGCGGTGTAAAAGCTTAGCACTTAAATGCTAAGCTACAGTTTAAGCATTTCATATTCAGTACCGTATGTATGGAAGGCAGTTTATGTTCAACTCACAGGAGCACCCAACCCTCTGCTTCCACTGTGGCCACTAATTCCTGGACATAAGCCAGGAAGAGAGGCACAATCACAGGACAGAGCAACAAAATCATTCAGAGGTACCTTTAGTCCACTGAGGCACGCTCCCACTGCTGTGGCTAGGGAACCATGCTTTGGATTTAAGAATAAGTAAAGTGCTCAGCCATAAGATTTGTTTAACCGCATTTAAGAAATATCTAAATTATAAGGAGAAAATGTGTATGTAATACCTGTAATTAAGCAAACATTTGAAAAAGGGTTTTTTCTTTAAATACACATTTATACCAGAAAGCAGCAAAAGCTCAGACTGTCAGTTTTATACACAGTAATGAGAAAATAACATTATTTGCAAGCGCTGTAAAGAGGTAGACAAAGGATATCAGCTAACATTTGACAGATCTCAGTAATAATTTGACTTTGAATGTAATTAATATGTGTTCTAGAAGTTTTGTTTTTCAGATGCTGTTTGTAAAAAGCAGTACTCTTGGTGACAGTAAGCAATGTGTACTTTAGCATTTCTGGAACACTACAATAGAAGTTTTTCCAACATTTTCTAACACTTCATAAATGTCAGCAATTCCTTTTAGGAGCGGTTAAAATTTTATTTTAATTGAAAGTATGAGCATTATTCACATGGAGTAATTCAGTTGATTCTTTTTGGCCTTTTATTCAATTCCATAATGAAAATATCTTGTAGGGAACATTGCATCATTTTTATATATTGTTTACCACGGTTCAGATCTTCACTGCTGCAAGTTGATGGAGAAAGAAGGCATTAGGTCCTGTGGTAAGATGTTAATATCCATGTGCACAGAGACACAAGAACTTACATGTATTATGCATATGTGCGCCTACGTGCCTACCGGGAATACAGGTTCAGGAATGCTCACAGCTGGATTTGGTGACACAGAGCTTCAACTGCATCACCTCTGTGGGGCTGCTGGGTTTGGCAACTCCCAGAATCAAGAACTTTTTGCATGCTTGAGTAGCGCTGTAAATGCACCCACCTACACTTGTTTATTAGCCCGTGTGGAATTTCAGTAGCATTACACCTACAGGTTTGTCACACATGCAAACATTTACTTCTTTCTGTTATAAGAAGATGCATATGCCAATTGAAAAGTATACTTTGGAGTCTGAAAATGAATCATATTGCTATTGCCCATAACTGTAAGTGATAAACTGTAGTGATTAACACATAACTTCTCATGTGCAAATTATAAAAATACACTCTACAGCTAGATTAATTGTTATGGCTTTTTAGGTCAGGTGAATAGGGTGTCAGCAGAGTGGACAGAGAAGATAGAAGCTAAAAAGTTATATCCACCTCTCCTGCTGTCCCATTCATCAAGTTATGGGTCTGAATCTACTTTCATTTGACTTTGTCTTCAGTAAGAAGATGTTATCCTAAAGAGTTTGCACATTGTCTTCAGTGAGGCTGACTATAATAAGTAATATCAAACCAAAGAAAAAGGACTCCAGGAATACAGGTAAATTATTCCTAATTAGCACACACAATATTGATATATGTGTGTAAATATAGTAAACAGGAATACATATATAAATGCTTATTGACTACAGAACTAATTTTTCTTGTGCATCTGCACAAGTTCCTCTGCAACTGGTAGACATGTCATAACTTAGAATACTCCCTTCATAAGGCCAGAAGATAAATTACTTCTCATTTATCCTTCTACAATGCCACAGAAATATACCTTACCTATTAAGGAGATGTAATGTCAGGATGTAGGGAAAAATACAGTTTTGATAGAGGGTCAGAAACCGTGAAAGAAAATAATGACACATCATAAACTTGACCAGCCATCCAAAACTGAGAAGTATCAGTCCACTAAACTTGAGAAATTAGCAGCAACATATTTTCCTCTCTCTCTGTAAACAGACTTGCCAGTTAGACATTGGCTATAATTTTGGAAGGAAATTTTATTCTAAATATGTAACACAACAGAGGAGCTGGGTAAATGAAAAATAAAAATGGAAAACCAAACCAACCAACCAAACACTTAAATAAAAAGAAACTGGAGAATTTTCCCCATGTATTTTAAATATTAAATGTCTGATTCCTACTCACCTTATAGATTCCATGGGGAATTTGCATTTCAGTTTTTATAAACATGGAACGACACTTGAAAGATATTGTGCAGTCTCCTGGTGATTGCACTCCCACTGTAATGCTTGCATTTATTTTTATTACCAGAATTTATTTATTTTATTACCAATGCTTTACTTAGTAAGAAACAGGAAATTTAGTTCCTCACTGAAAAAAGTATTCTGTTTCAGTGCTATTATCTTATAAAAAGATACAGGCAAGGGAATATTTTGAATGTATTCTCTTTATGCTTTAGTAGTTTTAACACTTCTTCCTTTCCAAGCAATCCAATCTTATTCTTGGAATTGCAGAAATACACAGATATGAAACAATGAGTTCTTTTCACAGTCCTTAACCTTTTCTTTTCTTTTCTTTTATTGTTATGTCTTGACCTGTTAAATACAATTCCAAATCTAAACATTATAAATCATGATACCTATCCACTATAATAAAGTAGTGTAATTGATTGCTTATCAAATACCTGACTATTTAGAATTCCTTGGTAGCAAAAACTACACTGCATTAAATATTAGGTCTATTATTCTCAGGTAGCTGGAATGTTTCAATTTTCATCTAATTGTTTTTTTTCCTGAAGCCAATTTCAGAGCCTTTTATTATTGCCCCGTAGCAGATAGTGTCATTGAGGAAAGAGTATCAAAGTGTCTGACAGGTCAATCTAGTTAGAAATCCATACTCTGTGTGAAGATTATTCCTGCCAGCCCTCCCCAGCTCTGTTATAAGAGTTGTCTCTCAGAGGTGCAGCAGATAACAGACACAGGCCCTCCTCTGCACGTGACCTCTGGGTTATGCAGAACTCATTGATCCAGACAGGGACTATTAGCTCAAGTGGAACTAGTGCTTGCTTCCGTGCCCGTGCAGTCTCATGAGTGGGGGTTGAAACAGTGAAATAGCAGTGGAACACACCACTGCCAGGTTTAAGGTCTGAAGAGGGCCACGGAAACAAGGAGCTTATTTTCTTTGGAAAAATGCCAATGGACTACCAGTGAAAAATTTCGTGGAACTATCATCTTTCCACATAACTTTTGAGACGTTCAAGTTCATTTTACTTCTGAACCATGCTCGACAGTAGCAATCTGCCCAAGTATAATAAAAAAGCCCAGCAAAGAAGGGTGGATCCACCAAAGTGACCCTAAACTCTGTACTTCCCTTTTGCGAAACTCAGTACCTATAAGCTTGGCCTGGACACTGCTCCTACTCAGGAATTTGTAGCAATGAAACACATGGAAATAACTCCCTTTAGGACATAAGTTTGTAGAATTTGAGAAGGTGAATTTTGATTTGTTAAAGTTACATGTTAATATTCCTGAGAGAATAAGATCAAGTATCTGTTTTTAAGGTTATTTTGCAGAACTATTACTTCAGTAGAAAAGCAAATATCAAATTTTTTGAAAACTCCTTTTCTTATTGGGCCAAAATTTTAACTTTATATCATACAGTAACTTCAAGCAAGAGAGAATAGGTCATATCCCAGACACTTTAAATTTATAACTCTGATGATTTTGAAAAGAGTGCAAATGGTATAAATATGTGTTTATGGCTTTCTGAAGCTATTCACTGGCTGCTAAGAAAGAGAAAAATCCAATTCTGTACTCTCATTCAGGTTCTGACCTTCCATTTTAAAAATGAGTCTAAAATTTATGATTGTGAACGAAACCTCAGCACATCTCTGCAGAGGCATCTGCTTAAACTTGTAAGAAGGCATGAAGAGTAGGTATGAAAAGTAGCTATGAAATGTGTGAAATTTTCTATTTGTTTCAGCTAAAAGAATTAATACGTATTTTCAGTGATGATAATTGAAATGTCAACACTGCTAATTTCATTTGAGAAAAGTCAGGGAAGGTCTCTTTCTCACAGTTCTGAGGTTTTTGTCTTGTTTCTTAACTACAAATGGATTTCAGTTTAGACATACTTGTGTATATTTTCACCTCTGAAAATATAAACCCACATATCAGTTGCAGACAATGAACATATTGAAGTTCATCAATCAACCATTTTGACAGGGACTTGTGACAGAGATATTAACGCAGTTGTCCTTTTTTTTTTTTTTTTTACATCAACTGTCCTGCTTGAACAGATCAGTGCAACAGTATATATGGGTAATATCTTCCTCTGGGGTTTTTTTTTAACGTTTGAATGAAGATGTCCTGGTTTAACGATGTTTATTCGTAAGTTTCAAATATTCAATTTAATGTATTGCTAATTGTCATTGTACCAGAAAGATGTAAGGAAGTTCAGTCTTTCATATGACCTTTTATTGCCAGGCTCTTTCTAATTCATTTTATGTGCCTGTAGATATCTAAGCTTCAACTGTGTTACACAGGGCTTTTTTTTTTCTTTCAAGATTCAAGAACTTTAGTTCTTTCTCATGAATTAGTCTAGAAAACAGTGATTTCACCCAAGTTTAAATGCTCACAGCCTAAGTTGATAATATAGTAACTTTTGTAAATTATAGGTCTAGAAAATGTTTTGCCAAATTGCAACAATTTGCCCAGAAATTTGGAAACCCATGAATTTGTGTGGTTCTGCATTATCTCTGTCCCAGGCAGTAATTTTATTGATAGTTTGCCTTTAATTTGCTGTCAGGCAATGACTTTATTCTATTTTCTATTTACCTAAAATACTTCTAAGTACCAATTTCAATAACTTTGTTTCTAGTTTTCCCGAAACTATTAACCAGAAGGGATTTTCAATCATATGCAAAGCAAAGTAGGCTAACACTTCAATAATTTCTTGTTAAGAGTAGCAAGAGGCAAAGGCAAGCACAGACAAGATTTTTCAGACATATCCTTCCTGACCCTAGTATTCTCAAAGAATTGAATTCTTCAGGGCCACTGGCTGTTATTTATCTTCTGTCTTGCAAATGATTTTCACACATTTTCTGTCTATAGTCTCCAAAGTTCACTTGCAAAATGCTGATTATTTTCATTTCCTCAAGTAGCTTTTGAATAAATTTTGATAGAAGTGTACCTATAGTACACAGTTATTGGATACTCTTAGCAATTGTAAATTGAAATGGAAAGTATAAACAATCAGGATTGAAGCTGCTAATATGTGATATGACCTCTTAGAATTTCCACTTGAATTTTGACTTTTTCTTTTATTCAATGGACTTAAATACATCAAGCACAGAAACAAGGATCACCACAAATTTGGATTAATTCAACATTTTCACTGCATTTTCAAACTGTCACACACTGTTTATTTATCTTAGCTCACTTCCTTGCCCAGCTATTTCTTTCCAATACAACTGTCCTTCCAAACATTGTGTATATATGTATATATATATATATGACAGTAACAAGTACTTCTGTTCTGAAATAAGAATAACAAGTAAAATAATTTTGAGAAACAAAATTAAGAAAGATAATTACATTTACGTATGGGGTTTTTTGATATCTTTCTTCTTTCCCCACTTTCATTTTTAAGGAAGGAATGGAAACAATTCAAAATAAATGAGTCATATTTTGTTATATGTTTCACAAATGCATTAGCATAAAGGAGGACACATGTATTTAAGACCAGATCCATTGTTACTGCTGCTACTTTCCATAGGAGAAGTCAGTTGCTCAAAATAGATAGCTATATATTGAATAACTACTTTTAGTAATTAACCCCAACCATCAACAGTACAATTTAGCATATGCTTCATTTTAAACATTTGAAATGAGACCAGTCATACAGCAAAAGCTAAGCTCATGCCAAGAAATTTTATAGAACAGAGCCATAAAGAAGCCTTACAGAAATGTTAGGAAAAATTGGTTTAAAGAATCACTTGCATTTGAAAAATAAATAGCTAAATAGTCAAGATAGACAGAGGAATCATCTGCTACTGTGTACTTAGCACCAATGCATATATGGAAGGCTGTCTAACTCTTCTCACCAGCTCCCTCTATTCCTCTACTCTCAAGGCAGACTTCGTTTTGCACCAATCTTTCCTATCAGTCTTTGACCATTTCTCAGGGCTTTCAAAGCTTATGAAAATTGTCCCTGCGTTGCTTAAGGCATCACACTGCTGATGCCACACGTCACTGGCTTGAGCAGTATATCCTGCTTTAAATGCACAAAAGAGAAACTAAAAGAAGGTAAGAGATGTGAATCTAAACTAAGCTGAGCTAGGCTAAACTCAGCTCGCTTTTCTCACTATCTTCAAAAGTCCTTTTCTGCTTTTTTCAATGTCTTATATACACTTTCTAATTAGTCACTTGCTTTTAATGTCCCACAGACATGCTCCCAAGTTGGCAACCACTCTATGCATCACACAATCTTTGGAGTTAAGAAAAATGTGAATACATGTGAAAGTGCTGACAGACACACGTAACAGGGAAGAACACCAGGGCAAAGTTGCACTGCAAGTAGATACTATTCATATCCCTGATGGTAAAGCCATGAACTCTAAGGTGTTTGAAGTAGTACATTTTTCTAAAAACCTATGTGAACTATAGCAGAAAGAACACTAAAATATTAAACAAATGGATACAACATATGTACGTTTACTGAGAAAGGAACATACCTGAGAGCAGGTAATTAACTTAATTTATTAAAGAAAGTGACAAAGAAAGTTTTGAACTCTACATGAATGACAGACATGCATTTATATGATAAAGGTCTTCATAGGATAGATAAAGTTCTAGAAGTGAATAATTAACCAACAGGTGAACAAATTTCTGAATTGTGATTAACATTTGGGAAACAAAAAGTCCGTTTTGGAGGCCACTGTAGCAGAAATATACTTGTAGAGGAGGGGAAGAAAAAAGTTGGCTATTATAGGTTGCCTGAGTCATAACCAAATGCATTAAAATCTCACTTTAGAAGCCTTCCCTTCTACAGAGACAATTCCAGATTAAAAGTATAGTCATTAAGGAGAGATGTAAAAATGTTGTAAGGTGCATATTTAGTTTCAAATTTTAATAATGTCTTTAAATGTGTGTCAGAAAAGTCAAGAAAGGTTTATGATTTATATGACTAAATGACAAGACTGGTATGAATCTGCAATTTTGTATCCATTATGTCATATAATGAATCCCATTTTTATAAGTATCTGAAAATTAATCTTGTTTCCTTAAGGAAAGCCAAATGAAACATTGCACCTGATCAGATCCTTACACCTAAGTAAACAGTGTCAATTAAACTGCAAATGAATGTTAAGTATGTTTTTATTCATAATAATTATTAATTAGAGTAATATATTTGATTGCAGAAGCAAGGTATTAAAACACATAAAATCCATATCTCTTAGTCTCCAATATGAAATAGCTAGATGTTGTGGTTTTGCAAGAACGGGTTTTTGGTACTGGGGGGGCTG